>MU225647.1:2192100-2225466 GCA_018584345.1 Thuja plicata | reverse complement strand
TAAATAAAATAAACTTATTTAATTCATTTAGAAATATAGGAATTAATTATTTAAACAATGAAATTACTTTTTAATAATTAGGGGACTATAGCCATTTTAATTAAATTAAATAGGCTAGGGGAATGGGCTATTTGTAAGTGGGTATTTGATTTAGGGATTTATTTAATTCCTTTATAATTAAATACTATAGCCATGTTTGATTTTAATTTGATTTAGATCATATGGCTATAATAGTTAATATAAATCAGTGATAAAAATCACCTAGGATATTAAATTGATTTGAAGAATTATGCCTAAGCAGTAACAGGGTCATTTGGACATAATCGAGGGTATGATCACACTTAGGGAAAATAGGGTCCATAGTTGGAACATACCAAATTTAGGTGGTTACACCAGGAAGAAACGTAACACAAAAAAAATAGAAACGCAAGACAACACAAAAATCAGACAAAAATCAAAAAGCAGGAAAACAGAGAGGAAAGAGGGCACCAACCTGAAAACAAAGAAGGGCAAGGAAAGGAACTCATGCCGTGAATGATCTGCAATAGCCTCTACCATCAAACGATCACCACTTACCACCACAAACCACCCACAATTATTCAGAACAGTTTGGAATGGTTCACACTAGGTTCTCACTAAATCAATGTAAAATCGCTCTCAAATCGCTCAAATTGCTTAAGTGTTTTAATCGCGGTAATTGTGAAAATGATAGGTAATTTTTATTTATACCCATGATAAAAAGAAATTTAACTTTCCCTCTGCAAACTCTGGACAGACAGACCTCTGGACTCCAGGCCTGGGGATTCTATGCAACCATACCTTCTTACGAAAAGAAGACATTGTGGCGAAGAATCCCGAAGTCCAGAATCTGGCTCCTGACAAAGGACAACCAACTCCAGGACCGGGTCCTGGAGACACGAGAGACAAAAAGAAAAACAACACCATAGGGAAGAAAACCCCGGAGAAGGAAAATAGAGAAAACAAAGGAAAACGACAAGGCAAGGGCCAAAAGCAGAAAGAAAAAAAAAGGGGGACCCAACATTTTGCACACAAAATGTAGGGACGGAGATGGAGGGCATAACAAATGGCGACTATCTGGGACAAATGCCTTAGCGCATTCGAGAACTACAGAATCTGTGGTTAGCAAAACTAAAACAAATTGTTACTTTAGAGCATCTTACCTACAAGGAATAACCTCTGAGAAAATCTGGCCATACGCGATTTAATCCATGGTCTTTTCATTAGTGGTGAAATGTGTGCTTTGGAAGAAAATCAATCCAATGACCTCCGGGAGAAGCAGAGAAGAGGCACTAGGTAAATCAAACCCTGAAGTCATCAGATTTGCTTGCTTCTCCCGGAGGCCGGAGTTTTGTCCCATTTCTTTTTCTTGTTATTTTGTATGTTTCTGGGTGGGAGGGTGGTACTTCTTTCACCATCAAGCTTAAACTTAGCTAAATTTAATGGTGGTACTTCTTTCACCCTTCCGCCCACCTTAATGTGCTGAATGGGGAGAAAAACTCCAGACCTAGGAAGAATCCTTGAAATTTTAGACTTGGGTCAACCAACTTAGTGCAACCGATCTACCCTTGATGTGTTCGATTACTTGTTCCTTATTTTAGTTCACTAATTACCAGACTTCCAGAGATAAACCTAATGAAGATTACTTAGTGTAACACCAAACTTGTAAAATAACTCTAGAGACCAGACTGATTCCACCATACTAACAATAGATTCTTAAGTTCACCATGCTGAAAACAATATCCCTAAGACCAGGTGTTATGCAAAGCATTCCGGCCCTTACAAAAGGGAGAGCAAAATGCCAGAACCTGAAAAGAAGAAAAGAAAAGAGAAAACAACCAAGGAAAAAGGGTGGTCCTGGAGGATGGCCAACTAGGCTATTTACAAGGCAAGGTACCTCCCAACAAGGCACCGGGAAGAAAATATTTACAAGCCAGAAACTTTACATAAAGTATAATTTGGGGCGAACCAACCTTATTCAAAATAATGTTTGAGAAACTGTCCATTGACGGGCAATGGGACAGGTTCTCTAGTCATGGTGTTAAGGCAATAGGTATTTTCCCTATAGATCTTTGATATTAGGTATGGCCTGAGCCAAAGCCATTGGAACTTGGTGCGCTTGTCTTTCTTCTCCCGGGCCTTGTCCCATAGCAGGACCAAGTCCGAAATCTGAAAGGCCTTGTATTGGGCTCTTCGGTCAAACCATCATTTTACCACTGCTTGATGACACGCAAAATGTTCAAGGGTTGTGTCTCATTGTTCTTTTATTCACACCAGGTTTAGGAGCCAAACCTCTATGATATTATCCCGGTTGTTGAATTCCTACATAAACTGCAAAACTGGGATCTATAAGTTGATTGGGAATACTAGGTTCTGGCCATAAACCAGATGGAATGGGGACGTTCCCAGGGTAGCCTTAATTTGAATGTGATCCACCCAGAGGGAAAATATCAACTTTTGGTGCCAATCCTGGGGATTCTGTTCTAGTAGGTGTTTGATCACTTCTAGTAGATTTTTGTTCGTAGATTCAGCAACACCGTTCCCCTGTAGGTAATAGTTGATAGAAAAATTTAGAGTGATCTTTCAATTGTAGGTCCATTCAATTAATTATGCCAAAGAGAATGCCAGACCATTGTCACATACTAGAGCAAAAGGCATTCCAAATCTTGTGACGATGTTTTCTTCTAGGAATTTAATAACTATATTTGTCGTGTCATTTTTACAAGGTATAGCTTCAGACCACTAGGTGCGGTAATCGGTTGCAGTCAGGATGTACCGGTGGTTGGCAGATGAGTTGGGGCTGATTTTCCTAATGAAGTTAAATCCCCATTGGGTGAAGGGCCTAGCCTTGAAGACTGGTTGTAAAGGCATAGCCGGGTTACGCTCACGGTGTGCCGCGGTTTGGCAAGTGTGGCATCTTTGAACGTGAGTGTAAACATCTTTAAATATATAGGGCCAATAATACCTAGCCCAGAGGATCTGGTGGGAAATGGCATTGGCTAAGCCATACCTAGTTCCAAACTTCCCATGGAATTCATCAATCATCTTCACAGCTTGGTCTTTGTCAATGCACCGAAGGTACACTCCCTTAGTTTCTATGGTAAAGCGCAGAGTTTTTTATCATAAAGTGAGCACTTTTCATCTATAGGGCACGATGTTTATTGGGAGATAACCCCTCTGGGCATTTATTGTGTAACAATAAGTATACCAGATCGGCATACCACAGGTCTTGAGTGATAGACTCCATCGTGTAAGTTTGACATTCCATGTGGGGAGTCTCTTCTGCCATTGCTCGACTTAGTCCCTGGCCTCAAACTATCTTCATGGATTGCATTTCCAAGTCATATTCCTAGAGGATGGCCATCCATTTCCCCCATCTTTCACCCAATTCACTTTGCCTTAGCAGAGATTTCACAGCCTGGTCCGGGATGATAGCTTGCACCTTGCTCCGGAGAATATAATGCCAGAATTTCTTCATGATGCAAACAAGAGCAAAGGCCTACTTTTCCAATGATGAATATTGGACTTCAATTTTCTTGAAGGGGGAGCTCATGAAAGCTATGGTTCGTTCTTCCCCTTTGAATTTTTGGGTTAACACTGCTACAGCAAAATGTGGCGAAGCAAAAGAGTAAATGTAAAATGGAAGGGAGTAGTCCAGACTATCCAGGACAGGTGCCTCCATTATCGTTTTCTTGATTTGGGTGAATGCCCACTTTGCTTTAGGACTCCAATCAATTTTGGTATCCTTTTTCATCATTTCATTGAGTAGTTTGACTATCTCGGTGAATCTAGTGATGAACCGCGGGACCAAGTTGATCTTCCTGAAGAAAGATCACATCTCTTTCTTGCTATCGGACATTTGTAAGTTTAACAATGCTTCAACTCTCTCAGGGTTAATGGATATACCCTTCTCAGAGCCAATATGCCTGAGAAACTTCCCTTTAGTGACCCCAAATATGAATTTCTTAGGGTTGAGGGATATTCCATACCGGCGACATCTCTCATGGATCTGAGCGAGGTGGGCAGAGTGTTCATGTCTGTCCTGAGAAAAGATGGTTAAATCATCTATGTAGATGATTATACACTGATTCATGAGGCCCTCGAATGCAATGTTCATGGCCTTTTGAAATGTGGCCCCTGTGTCAATCAAGCCAAAGGGCATCCTCCTATATGAAAATGCTCCCCACTTGGTGGTGAACGCCATTTTCTCTCTATCTTCAAACTTAACCATGACTTGGTCATATCCAGAGTACCCATCCAAGAATGACATCATTTGGGATCCATTCACTATCTGTAACACCTCATCCAATGAGGGGAGAGGGTGATTATCTTTCTTGGAGGCCCTAATCAAGTTTTAGAAATCCACACAAAGGCAAATTTCACTGAACTTTTTTCTCATAGGGACCAAATTGGCAACCCACGTAGTATGCCAGATTGGAAAGATTATCCGAGCTGACAATAATTTCTCCATCTCTTGATGAATCAGAGGTTCGATCAGCGGGTTGACTAGTCATTGCTTTTGCCGAAAAGGCTTAGCATCAGGTTTCAAGGGGATGGTATGAGTCATAATAGATGTGTCATATATTTTCAAATCCTCATATCCCCATGCGATTACATCTATATATTCTCAGAGAACCACGAGAATCTTCTCCTTCTCTTTAGGGGAGTAGGAGGTGCCAATGTGTATCATCTTTTCTTCACCGGGTTGGCCGATGTTTACTTTCTCAAATTTTCCTCTCTCAGAGGAGGATGACATCTTTTCTCGACCCTGAGGGTCTGAGTCAAAGATACATTCAAGCGCGACCATCCCCTTAGGGATAGTGTTAGTGGGCAGGTCTATGATCCCATCATCTTCATCACCCTGTCGAGTATCATCATGGTCTTGTTCCTCCACTATCTGGTCCTCAAAGACACCAACATTGGCCATGAAGGCTAGGATATGTTGATCATCCTCAAAAACCTAAAAGTGGGTGACATTATCTGGAATGGACGGGGTGGGGATCATCTCAACCAAAAATCTATGGAGTCGCAAGCCGGCCATGGGCTCAAGTGTGCTGGCAGAAATAGCGAGGGCATCTGAGACATAATTCTGTCACCAGGGAATGAGATCAATGCCAAAGGCATCAAAATCTTCAATAAGGCTCCATGCCCGATTGCGGTATGTGTCCAACCTTTTGTCATGACATCCATACTGGCTCCGGACCTGTTTGACAACTAACTCTAAATCACCCAGAGCTCGGAGGCGGGTGATCCCTTTCCTTAATGCAAATAAGAGTCCAAGGACCAAAGCCTTGTACTCTGTAACATTGTTTGTACAGTTGAACTGTAGTCTATAGGACGTGAGGAAGGATTTTCCTCATAGGTTGATTAATTATACTCCAGCCCCACAGCCTTGTTTGGACCGGGACCCGTCGAACTTAAGGGTCCATAGATCGTTATTTGCAGTATGGAGCTGGGGAGAGGGAGTAGTCTTTGGATTGCTTTTGGGAGACTTAGGAGGAGCTTCCTCCTGCACTGTTGGTGCATGGGTGAGGTATCCCTTCAGAGGGGTTTGAAGTTGAGATCCCCGGGGACATGGCACCGAAGAAGTGCTTCCAATAGGAATACTGGGCTTCAGGGAATCAACTGTGTGTTCTCTATTCCAGAAGGCATTAATGTGCCAGGTAGCGACGGAAAGGCAAAGTTCACACTCTAGCTCTAAATTTTTTTGAAAGTGTACTCGGCACCAAGTACCAGAAAAAAGTGTAGCGGGGGTCGCTGCGGTGCCCTAAGAGTTGACCTCAACCCTCAACTTTTCTTCTAGGTCCTGGGTTCTCTGCAGAACTATGGGATCCTCCCCGGGGGTGAAATTGAATGTTAAGATTTTAAAGGGTTGGTACACCCCAGGGGAATTCTTAGAGAAGAAGACCTCACTAACCCTCATGACTTTGGTAAGGGCCTGCTTCATTCGGGGTTCACTTTCAACCTAGATTTTGTTTGATTCTCCTTCCCAGGGGAGCCATAAGTGGGAGAAGTCAGTTGAAAAGTATTCGTTCAAGGACTTAGACCAATTACGACTTAATAATATCCCATAAGTCTCTGGGATGTATACCACTTGGATGTTGATTATGCTGGCTATCCTGGGGTCCTAGATAAGCTATATTCAGATGTTCTTCAATTCCCCCACCATTTTGATGACATTTTTATCTAGTTGAATCACCGCGCCATTAGATGGGGTGGGATGGAATCTGAGCTTCTGGCATATGGATAAGGGCATGATGTTGCTTGAAGCTTCGGAGTCTACTAGGAAATTGTGTATGTTTTTGCCTTGGATATTTAGGCCTAGTAGGAAGGGAGGATCTTTGTTGTTTCCTAGAAAGACAGTCGCATTGGCATCCTCAAAAGAGACAGTCTTGGGTGGGTGACTGAAAACCTCCGGGTTTCCCAAGAGCTTCAGAAGAGACTTCTTCTGCTCAGGACAATTTAGTAAAACCTCCATCAAGGTCATGGAGGTGGTATTTTGTTCTAACACCTTTGTGATATCAAATCTTCCTCCCAAAAATTGGTGGCTTCCCTCGGCTAGGTCTTTCACTTGGTTAGAGCTAGAACCTTTTAGAGGGGTGGGCTGATCAGTTGTATTATCTTGGGGAGGGGTGTCCTTGGTGGGAGGTGTTGGCATGTAAACTGGTCCTTTACCAGCCTGGCTCCGAGTGTTGTAAGGAGCCCATAGGTTGGTGAAGGCATTGGCCTCAAAGGCCGGAATCAATTCATCAAAGAATCCCTATAATTTAGATTCTTCTTCATCTTCTCTGGAGGATCTGAAGAAGATGGTCTCGCAGGTAAATGCACTGTGAGTTGACTCCTGCATGAGAGGCTCTGGGAGAGTAGCATCATGTGATTATTGTCTATCTAGTTGGGAGACCATGATGACCTTCTTCAGCGTGGCACAGTTAACCTCGTTGTGGGAGTCGGTGTCATGCAATCTACACCAATTAGTCATGGGCTAGAAGTCTGCGACTGTTGTGAAATGTGATGGTCCAGCACCACTTTGATTGGCATTCTGGTTCGGAGGTGGGTCTTCGGTGTTCATGTTATTATTCTATTGTTGTTGATTGGGCCAAGGCCCGTTGTTGAAGTTTCTTCCCCCGACATTGTTGTTTCATTGGCCGGAGAAAATATTCCCTCTCTAGGAATTAGAATTCTAGGCTGCATAGGACCCCACCTTCAGCTGACCCATGTCCACAGTCAGGGTGGACAACATTCGCCGAAGGGATTCAACCTTGGCGGTCAACTGGGTGTTTGTGTCACAATGTGATGGTTGCTATTGTTGGTTCCTTGGGAAGGCAGTAGTATTCACCAGAGTCGAGGGCAACAATCCTCCAGCCATGGATGACTAAAAGAAGGGCACTCTGGGTGGTTGTTTCTGAGGTTGTTGTGCCTTCTACGGCTGATTCCAAGGGAAGGCTTCCAGACCTGGTATTGCTTGAGTCTGTGATGGATAAACATACCGGGCCTGCTGGTCTATTAGCAGTGGCAGGGGATGCATTTCCATCACGGGGGAACCCATTGCCAGATTGGGGTTGTATCCCCCAGTGTATGCAGTTTCATCAGGGATCATGTTGAAGGTCGTGTTTCGCCCAATCCCACCTAGAGATTTGTTGAGTCTCCGAGATAGTTCTAAGGCTAGGTTGTAAAATTTTGCCAAAGTATCTCGGTCGCCTACGACGGTTGTTCTCCAGAGGAGACTGGCAACAAAGGTGTCCATCACATTGAGATAGGTATGTATGGTTACTTCTGGGGATGGAATGAAAGGGCTCGTGCACCGCTTCAAGGCACATTAGAACCGATGGTTGAATGCTGCAAGGGGTTCATTTGGTTCCTTTATGATGGAGATGAACTGGCTATGGGACCAAGATGGGTCCACATGCACGTGAAAGGTAGCCAAGAAGGCATCCTCCATGTCCTGCCAACTATTGATGGAGTTGGCAGGAAGGTTTAGGTACCAGTTCAGCTCACCCTATCCTACGAACAGGGGAAAAATCTGAGTCACAACATCCTCATGTTGGATCCGGTGTCGGTTCATGGCACCTTTGTATTCCTGTAAGTGTTCTTTTGTGGTTCATGAGCCTAAGTGCTAATATCAAGGGCAAATCTTCTCCAGGTGTGAGGGTAAGTCATTGGCTGCACCCGAAAAAGTTTTCATCGGGGACCCAGTGTTACCGAAGTATGTAGCCATTGGTGGAACTGGATTTTGAGTAGTTTAAGCGTTGGTTCCCGGGACTGTCTGGGAAGTTTGGATATTCTGAGGTATACTAGACCCCCAAACAATAGTGGCTAGTACGGTCTTCGGGGTCCATTTCTTTTGAGCAGGAGGCTCAAGTTTGACAAACATTTTAGGGTTTGGGACTGACCTAAGAATTCTCTCAAATTTTGCTGGGGAGAAAGACCCAATCCCATTGAAGGCTTGACTCCTAAAACTACAGCTTGGGGAACCCTCGGGGGGTGTAAAATTGGAATCTCAAGAGGGGGATGAGTTCATGCCCTCCTTCTAGTTCCAGTTTCTGTTGACATGACTTTGGTGATCAGGTCTGCCAACAGATGTAAGTTGTCACCGGGTACCAAGGTACCGGCCAACTTTGCCTACAAAGGTTATCTGGGGAAATGAGATTCCATGGGCCTCCAAGCACCTGAGGGTCGGGTCTCGATAGTGTGGGGCTCAGTTGGGAGAGGTGAATATTTTCGAGGGGGATAGCTGGTTTCTTCAACTTGTTCTCTCTGGGGATTCAGGAAGGTGGGGTTTCTCCAAGCATTTTATACTTAGCAAATAAATTGAAAAAGATCCTGCAGGGTTAGAAGTATTTCATCTACCTATAGTTATGTTTAAACATTCAATACATCAATAATGCTCTGATATACTACACTAAATACTGAAGAAACACACAACCATCAGTTCATTTTTTATCGGTAGCAAGGGAAAGGAGGTCGTTAATCTACTTAAAGTATCAGAGCAGAAGACATGAAGAACATTAAACATAAAATACCATTAACTTAGAAGACAAAGTACCAACAACATCATTGCAAGAACTCTCTCTTCTTCATTAACATTCCTTCCAGTAAGCACTGATGTGTGGTACAATGGTGGCTCCAAGGGAGCATCTAACTACTGAAAGCATAAAGACCAAGGAGCATTGAGATTAGCAACTGGAATAAAAATATGGCTTCTCTATTACTATGGACTGCAAAATCATCAATTTCGCTGACCCTTGGAATGGGGTCGAACTTTCTATTTATATACATTTTCCTTCTAACCCTAACCCTAACCCTATTTTTCATCTTGTCATATAATATAATATCCAGTGGCTGGTACTACCTGCACCACTTTACAAAAGACCTCGAGACGGAGAAGGTCTGACATGTCAGAAGAGTAAGACAAGAAGATGGAGTGGAAGAATCAGCCTCGAGAAGAGAGCCGAGAAAGAGAAGGAAGAAATATGATCCCCCAGGGATCAAGGCTACATGCCTCATAAATGGGAAATGCGGTGCCCTATCTCCAATGTGTCAGGTGTACATATGAAGCGGTGCCTCAAGAAGATCATTTGTTAGAAAGCCTCTTGTCAATCCAACGTGCCTTGATGTGGCTATCTTCCTTCTGACAACCTTCAACAACCTTTATTAACTACTTGAAAGTGATCGGTCGGCCTTGGGGACTAGGATACGGGTCACTAAAAGAATACAAAGAATAGCATCCGGGACTCTGGGATCCAGGAACTTACGTTCTGAAAGAATAAAGAATACAAAAATGCTTGGGTTTTCTCCAGCCTTCGGAGAATATTTATTGTTGCTTATTATCATTGAAGGTCTGAAGGAGACGAGAGATTCCATCTTCATCAATCTCTTTAAGACCAGCCCGCCGATACTTGGCCACCTCAATCTGTTCCCCCAAGTCTGGAACATTTCTCTTAAATTCATTAGCCATTTTTGTCGCATCATAGCCACTAAGTACCATACGAGTTATTCTTGTCATTTGGGCACCATTTACTCCCTCCAGGGATTGATACTTTGATTCTATCAGCTCATCGAACTTCCCCAGGACATACTCCTCCGGGGTACAAGTATCAGTGCTGAATGGGTCAGCCCTGGAGACCTTCGTAATGAAAGACTTGTATAAATTAAAAGAATATTATACTACATTGATTTTCTCCCACAGAGTCCCCACCAGTTTCTTGATTACCCCCAATGTGAGTTCAAGTCTGGAGTGTTGGGTTCTCACAAAATCGAATGAATCCTCTCCCAAAATTATGGACTCAGAAACAACTTCTTCTCAAGGCCAAGGAGCTCTTCAAACTCTACTTTCCATGCTTCATAATTTTTGATGTCACCCTCCCATATGTTGATAATGGTTTTGGCCTGATGCAAAACATGGTGGGCCACATATAAGTTCAGGAGGGTGGACACCAGGAAATGCCGGATGTTTCCCAATTGTAGGGCGACCCACTCATCGACCGCCTGGGCTTTCTTCTTCATTGCCCGCAATGAATCTATGTCACTTTGCGGCAGTGGTGCATCATATGTGGAGGCCTTCAGAGGAATAGCATTGATAGGTCGGGCCAGCTCAGTTAGCAACCCCATGAGGTTTGCATTTTTCTCATTTTCCACCTTGAGCCTTTGGGCCTCTTTTTCATAATGGGCCTCTACTGCCTTAGCCGCTTCTTTTAACAGGTCTACCTCACCTGTTTTCCCCTCTTCCCCAGTGATATCTTTGTGATATTATAATCCCCAGCCTCGGCGGTTGCTTCGTCAGTGTTTGGGGGAGGTGTTGCCACCACTACAACTGTTTCTCCACCCGGCCCGGTTCTAAGAGTATGAACCGTCTGGGATTTCTTGGCCTTTGGTAGTTCATGGGCCTGAGCCATCATCTCAGCCAAGGAGAGATGAGCTCTGGAAGTCAGCGGGGCCTTCTTTTTCTTGGTTTCGAGTAACCACTGTGGCGGCAGGGGTGGCTTATTAGCCAAAGTTTGTTCCTTTGGTTCTTCCCTGACATCTTGATGTTGTTCCTCTTTAGTGGTACAGGTCTCACCTGGCTCCTTCCCTGTATCTTTTATTTCATCAGCAACATTTTCCCTGGCGACATTTTTTCTTCTGCCCTGTCACCTGTATCTTTGGTTATGTTTGGGTCCTTGTCGGTTGCCTCGGGGGTTTCCTCCTCTTCATGTTGTTGTTCCTTCTCAGCCTCTATTGCTGGGGTGTCCTCTTCCATGAGTACATCTTTTGGTAATGGGGGAGGTATCGGGCCAAGATTTAGTGTTTGAGCCACAGTGATTACCTCTCCAAACGTAACCTTCGGGAGTCACGCTTGGAACACGGCGGCTGAGGTTATGGTTGTTCCCAAAGGTTCGGTTCCCTCAGTGGATTCCATTTGTTCACTTTGCTTTTGTTGGTCCACTCCCATGTCTTGCATCTCTGGGACCTCGGAGGCAATCTCTTGTTCTATTTCTTTCTCTTCCTCTGTCTGCTCCTCCTGTTCCTACACACGTTCTTGTTCCGGAGCTTCTTCCTATTCTGGGACTTTAACCTCTGTCTACTCAATGTCCCCCTGTAAATTCTCAAACTCATCGGTTCTGAAGATATCATCAAATTCATCCTATGGGGGAGGATTGGCTGGGACATCACCAGACTCAGGTTCCCTCTCCGGCTCTAGGGAATCAGAGGAGATGATCTCAACTTGCGGGATCTGAGGCATCCCCAGCTCTAGCTCTGCCTTGGGCTTTTGGTTAAGCCTCTTGTTTCTCTTAGTGACTAAGGGTGGCCCCACATCCCTTAGTACTGCTTGTTCTTCTGGATCTACCCACATTGCCTTAACCATCAAGGCTGCCAGTGAAGGGGAGGAGGGAGGACGAATTGGTCTAGTCATGAGTACCAGAATAGCCAGTTGTGTGATCAATTTATCTTTCATCTGATGGGAGGCTGCCAGTGGTTGTTGCAGTTGCTCCTTAATGGGGACCTCTTGCACAGTTGGAGTCTCCATTATTCCTTTTCCCTTATCTCCTCCTTGTGAAGAAGTCCCGGCCCCCAGGGTTATCTTTGGTATCGGCTGGGCAGCCTGGCGGACACTCCCAGGGCACACCTTCTTAAAATAGGTGTGGTTGCGTTCAACCATGTTACGGGTGAACTCTTCAATAGTGGGCCCCTCCTGGGCATCCCAGTCCACTAGTGGGAGGGCCAACTTATCAATCCCCTTTACTTTGTACTGGGGATCTATTATGGAGCCGGCGTCTGAGAAGTCATCCAAAAATCTCTGGAGCTTTAATCTTTCCATTGTCCCTGCGGTCATCTTGACGTAGTGCTAGCTCTAGACCTCCACGTCATCCTGTCAATCTTCCCAAAAGTCTTCCATGTGGTATTGGTGGGGCTCTGATGCCCGGGGAAGTGCCAACGCAATTTTGCCATGCGGATCAAAATGCTTCAGCGCCAAGTAGAATTCTGCCAAGTTATAGCTTTTAAGCTCATTGTCTGCTTCTTTGGCAGCGGCTAGACTGCATTAATAATTCCCACAAGTGATTGGGAATGGAATATTGGTTACCTTCTTCAAGGCGTAGAATGCATGCAGCTCCATTATCTGCCTGCAGTATTCTAAAAGAACTATCTTGTTCCCACAATGTTTGGGTAACAAGTAGGGTTTCCCAGAGAAGTCGGTTACCCTTATGTATGTATGTTGTTGAAACTGTATATAATAATAGCCATAGCTCTAGGCAAAATCCATCACCTCTGTAGATAGGTGGTATCCTGCATCCCGAGTGGGTGTGAGCAGGTTGTAGTAAATGAAAGCGTCGTTTACTCGACAAAAATTGGGGAAAATGGCTTCCCATTGAATCTATGGAAAATGATCCCAAGGGGCCTTCTGGCCGAGAGCTATCCTGAGTACACCCTCTGCTAGTAACCCATTGGTGTAGGGTCGCTATTGTGCCAGGGCCCAGAGAACATAGGAAGTCATATAAAACTTCTTCTTTTGGGCCATCTGAAGGAATTGGGAATCTACGTGATTTGAAATTATGGCGGCCCAGTCAAAATACTCCCCGCCCGTGCTGATACCAAGCAAGAAGTAATACATCCACCTGGAGAATTCTCGGGCATGCTGTTGCCCGAAGACCTGGCATAATGCTATCATCCCCATCTGGATGCTTTCTTTGAATTCAGACCTGGGGATTTCTAACTTCATCCTCTTGGGATCCCTCTTCGGGGTCTTGAGCCAATGATTATTCATATATATACGGGCTGCTTCCTCCAACTACTTAAATTATGCCAAGACATCTGATCTAGTAACTATAGATGGCCTGTCAAATTGAGGAATCCCCAACCCCATCTGAAAAGTTGCGACGTCAAGAGACACCATAGGGGTGGGATACCCAGTTGGCTCCGGGGCTGCGAGCATAACAGCCTGGATGGATGTATTGTAGTGCGCAGCAAGTGTAAGAATAAGCTCTGGTGACTACACCGAGCATGGGAAACATGTTTCCTTAAGAATCTTGGAATTCCCAATTTTAATGGCCAATGGATCTCCGGCCTGCCACTGAATGTACATCATCTTCACCAAGGCCTGCATCTTGGGCCATGTCCCGACGCTGGTGTCGGTAATGAATTGAAATTTGGACTCAATCTTTGAGCCCATGACAACTCTATCTTTTACGTATTTTATGCTCAGGGGTAGTTTCTCTAGAGCCTTCTCTATTTTGGACCTAATAGTTGCTCTGGTAACTGCCGTAGAAGGAAGTTTCAGACTCTCGAGTGGTGAAGATGCGGAAGCTTCAGACATGATGAAAGCATGTTGTTCTGGAAACCTACAAGGCAAGGTGACCATCAGAATAAATAAATAAATATTATTTCAGGGTCCGGAGATCTTACCGCCGTGGCGCTTGCTTTCCCTGAAAAGTTAGCTTAGTTCAAAAATCCTGGAAAGTATATATATATTTTGCAAACTTAGAAATTTAACCAATATCCGGGCCTGAGGGTCTCATCACACTTAGTAAAGGCAAGATGTGGGTTGGGTGATGGAAAGAGGCCCAGAGTCTGGAAAACTAACCGTTGGAAGGTGTGCACAAAAGGCGAGCAGTCAGACCTACGTGGACGTCACGTGGTTGGGCAATAAATGGAAGTTATAGCGACGGCGACGGAGCCAACTATCCGAATGCATGAAAAGAAAAGGCCACTTGGAAAAATTTAAATGCATGCATGGGACATAAATGAAGGACAGGCTAGTTTACAGAGGAGAGAGAAAACCACATGGTTGAAACCATTCAAGAGCCGAGTTTCAACCAGGCGATATTCTTCCTAGAGCAAGCTCGCAAATTAGGAATAGGAAACAAACACAGCACGGCGAGCTCGTCAAACTACCAAATGACTATACATAGAATATACACCTAACCTAAGCAGAGTCGAAGGACAAATACATGACAAATGGAGGGATATACAACAATATACCAAATATACATATGTACAGAACGTAGAGCAGCTAATTACAAAACCAGGAAATGTACAGATATCTACAACTTTTACATTATCCTACATTTGCACAGAGGGTGGACAACCCTCTTGCAGAGCCAACCCACCAACAGGCGGCGAACCAAGAAGAAACACAACACAAAAAAAAATAGAAACGCAAGACAACACAAAAACCAGACAAAAACCAAAAAGCACAAAAATAGAGAGGAAAGAGGGCACCAACATGAAAATGAAGAAGGGAAAGGAAAGGAACTCATGCCGCAAATGCTCTGCAACAGCCTCTACCATCAAATGATCACCACTTACCACCACAAACCACCCACAATTGTTCAGAACAACTTGGAATGGTTCGCACTAGGTTCTCGCTAAATCGTTGTAAAATTGCTCTCAAATCGCTCAAATTGCTTAAGTGTTTTAATCACGGTAATTGTGAAAATGACAGGTAATTTCTATTTATACCTGTGGTAAAAAGCAATTTAACTTTCCCTCTGCAAACTCCGGACAGACAGACCTCCGGACTCCGGGCCCATGGATTCTATGCAACCATACCTTCTTACGAAAAGAAGACATTGTGGTGAAGAATCCCGGAGTCTGGAATCCGGCTCCTGACAAAGGATGACCAACTTCAGGAATGGGTCCCAGAGACACGAGAGACAATAACAAAAACAAAAAAAACACCGCATGGAAGAAAACCCTGGAGAAGGAAAACAAAGAAAACAAAGGAAAAAAGACAAGGCAAGGGCCAAAAGCAGAAAGCAAAAAAAAGGGGGACCCAACATTTTGCACACAAAATGTAGGGACGGGGATGCAGGACATAACAGGGTGTTATAGTGGAGATCCAGTATACTGCGGGTGAAGAAGAAGCATTTTCTATTGTAGCTGATCGATTGCCAGATGCAGATCATCAACTAAATCAATCTTCAGATGTATCTAGGATTAAACCTATTACCCAGGCTACGTTTGCAATGATGAGAGACTGGGGTGCCCGATGAGGAAGATCTAGATTCTATTGCAGTTGATCAATAGAGAGCCTCAGACACCATGTAGAGAAATCTCCACTCTCAAGTGATTATAAATTTGTTATTCAGGCCACAATAGCATTGGTGTTTGCGAAAAATCATTCTAAAGCCCGTGCATGGTAACCAAAGATGCTGTGTAGCAACATGATGGAATAGGAGGAGGATGTTTGCGTAGACAATGAAGGAGTGACAAAACTATTTAAAACCTTAAGCAAATGCCTTTCAGAGGTTGCACATGCATTAAAAGGTGAATTCAATGCATGAAATAGGGAGAATGGGAAATAGAGGAGGCAATGCATAATGGCTGAAAATTGTGCAAGTTTTATTGAAAACATTAAAAAAACCTTCAAGCAAATGCAATTCACAATGAAAGATGAAAGAGGCTATCATGTTAGGAGTCTGCGCAGAGGTAGTAGAAGGAGGAGGCCATGTTTTTAAACAATATAATAGAACATCCCCTAAAGGAGATCAACGCATGTAGAGAGGAGGCTGCATTTTTTTTTAAAACGTTGAAAAGACTTTTAAAACCCAAAATAAATGCAAACGACATAAAGAAACCAACGCAAGGTAAGACAAACTTCCAAGCAAATACTATTGGCAGGATTGAGCTACGTGGAGTTGTGAAGGGGAACCTGCGCAATGTTTTAAGCATGGACTGCATTGAAAGGCCTGCACATATAAGAAGAGGTGATGCGCATTGAGAAAAACCCTTAGAAACATTTAGGCAAATGGAGTATACAGAGCTGTGTGTGGTTTAAAGGAGGAGGCACAACAAGTTTAAATGAGATAAATTTTTAAGAGTCTTAGTCCCACATGCATTGGGCACACAGGTATATTATGTTTTTTTAATAGTAAAATGATTTGGATCTTATGTGAAGTAAGAGCTAGAAAGCTCATGGGTTCCAACACTTGAAGGTGCCAGTTGGCACGCATGGTTTGACTGTGGTATGTGAAAATAATTTTTGGGTGCCTAAGAACAAGTGTTTAAAAATAACTTGGGATAAATCCCACATCGAGTAGGAATTGGAAATCCTAAAGCTGCGCAGATGGTGTGGACTGATCGAGGACCACAAGATTTTGAGCGCTCATGTACAAAGAGAGTTTAAAAACTTGCAAAACATTAGTCCCACATTGATGGGAAAGTGGACTTCACAAGTGTTTATAAGCTAAAGTGCATGCATACTAATGTGAAGAGAAGAGTAGGAGGCTCTAGGCGATGCACGCGAGAGGTGCCTCAAAGTGCAATCCAGGTTGATGGGCGATAGAAGAAGACAAACAATTTTTGGCGAGGCTAGTGGAGATGACGTGGTAGAGGAGAACAATAGATTATGCACGGATTCCTAGGTGTATAAGATCAACAACACATGATGAACCCATAGAAGATCAATGATTAGCGCGATGCTTCATCGCGCCTAGCTGACATGTGGCAGCGTGACAGGTGGTGAGCCAGGCAGAGCAGGGTGATGGTGGACTTGTAGATCCAATCAAAGGATGACATGTGGTAGAATCTGGTGTAATCTGTGCAGACATAAGGATTAAAATGTAGAATAGATAAATTAAAATTCAGGATTAATGTGAAAGGAAAGATTAAAAGCAGTGCAAAAATTAAAAATAAGGTGGAAAGCAATGCATAAATTAAAATAAATTAAGAGATTAATATGCCAAGGTGGATTAAAGTGCATGTAAAATTAAAGATTAAAATAGACTATTTAAATGGCGGGAAATCTTTTTAAATCTGCACAATGGTGTTGAATGCTAATATTATTGAATCTTCACAATGGTGTTGAAAGCATTGTTATTTTCACATGTAAATAAAATAATATTAAGGGAAGGTGAAGTTGAAGTTTTAAAGGAAAGGGGTATTCCCAAGATTTTTAATGTTTGAGCAGATAAAATCAAATTTTGGCAATTGAAGAGGGGATCAATTATTCAGATATTTTTGGGGAATTGACAGGTGTCGGTGGAAGGGAGAAGAGGAGTTTTCTCTTTTCCAATATATTCTAGTTTTCTGGAAAGAAGGGAAGTTCCAATTTCTTGGTCTCCACAGAGAGTTTCAGATTGCTGGCTCCAGGAGGTTCCAGTTTTGTTCTGGTTCCATAAGGAATTTAGTTTATTGATTACACCAGATTGTTTCACATAGAATAGAATTTCATTGGTCTTTTGCAGCTTATTGAAGCGATATATGTCTGATTGCAAATTTGTGTATAATGATGTGATTCTTCACACTTAATTTGAGAATTCCATATTCAAATCTCTCCTTAGTGTCAGTCTTGTGAAGTCTAAATTTTTTGATTCTTTGCATAGAGTTTATCTATCTATATGTTATTATTCTTCAGTTCTGATCTAGAATCTGATCTAGGATCAGATTAAATGATGTTGTGGATGTAACATAAGTTCATTTGGTTGTCTACAGAAGGATTTTTATAAGCAATATTGATATGGATTTATTGTGTTTATGGCTTGGAATCTCTGACAAAAGTTGATTGATGTATTTTTGACTTTGCTTAAAGGGGATTGCCCAATGAATAAAGCACCGATAATTGAGTAGTATCTTCTGTATTGATGCACATCTGGTTAGGTCTTGGCTATATTCTACATTTTAAATATAAAATTTGATATATCTGATGTTTTATGTGGTTTGTGGTGTTGTACCAATCTCATGCTCCACTTCACGGTCGACGTTCAATGGGTGATTAGCTGGTTACCTAGTATCTCCCGGTCGTGTTGAGCCTTTTTGAGATCTTTGCCTGATTAATGCCTCACAAAATATTTGAAGATGTTGAAGGGTGTCCCCCCTTGGTTTTGCAGAACCTAAAGCGTAGAATAATGGATCCGCATCCTTATTAGTTGGTCCTTTTCATTCTATTGTAAAATAATTGGAGTTGGCTTCTCTTAAATATCTGTCACAAAGTGAAAAGGTTGCTGTCCTTGTAGTTACAGCATAAAAAACAACCAACAGGGGGTCAGAAATCCAGAGGTAAGAAATTCATTCAGTAGCTTCTTGAAGATGCTAGCAACATGAAGGGACAATCCAAGCTTCGATCTAGGAGAGACTTGTTCTCTCCTAGGTAGCCATGAAGATCCTTACGTGGAATGTTAGGTGCTACAATGCCCTTGACAAGTGTCACTTGATCAAGAGAGGTTTTGACTAGGCAAAATCAGACCTAATTTGCATTCAGGAGACGAAGATGAAGTCAGAAGAGGCAGCACACATTTTTGGAGTAAGGCAGAAGTGGTCAGGATTCTTTACGGATGCAGATGGAGCCTTTGATGGCCTGAGTATCCTCTGGAATCCCAAAAACGTAAAGGTGGAAGAAATCTCTAAATCTAGGAACTAGCAACTAGTAAAGGTAAATTCTTGCATTATCAATTTTGTTGGTTTTGTCATCAATGTTTATGGGCCCATCAAAACCGAATACAAAAGGTTGGTTTGGGAGGACATTTTGAGGGTTGTGGGAGCTCTACTTCCATAGATTGTGGTTATGACAGGGGATTTCAATGCGACCCTATCACCTGCGGAGAAAAGAGGCGGTCAGGGGATGGCATGCAGACCCCAATTGGATTTTCAACAATTTGTCTACTCTTTAGGATTGTGGGAGGTGGAGGCGAAAGGAGGTTGTTTCACTTGGACAAATAGAAGGCAGGGTTTTTCTAACATTGCACAAAAGCTGGATCGATTCTTCTTGGTAGGGAACTGGAGAACTCTATCATTTGTATTGGAATATGAAGTTTTGGTCTTGACTAGACCAAATCATTTCCTTGTTTCATTGATCTTTCAAAAAGACGTGGTGTTAATTCAGTGTCCCTTTAAGTTTGGGAAAATGTGGCTTAGAGACCCAGAATTTGTGAACTTGGTAGGTCTGTGGTGGCGGTCTACACCTAAAGAGGAAGCAAAGTTATCCTTTTAGTTTTTCTGGAAATGTGGCTTAGAGACCCAGAATTTGTGAACCTGGTAGGTCTGTGGTGGCGGTCTGCACCTAAAGAGGAAGCGAAGTTATCCTTTTAGTTTTTCTGGAAGCTGGGCTTTCTAAAGCAGAATATGAAGACTTGGAACAGAGTTCATTTTAGAGATATTTTGTAGAGAAATGCATTCTGGAAGGACATATGGGTGCTTCAACAACAAGATCTTGGTTGATGGGATGGACGAAGTAGATTTCTTAACAAAAAAGGATCTTTTGGTTAAGTACCAAAAAATATTGCAGAGGGGGGAAATCTATTGGAGGTAGATGTCTAGAGATCACTAGCTTAGAGAAGGAGATAGGAACACCAAATACTTCCATAGTTTGGTTAAAGTTTGGAGGAGATTTAACAAAATCCTTTCTATTTAGTGGTCAGATAGATCAAAAAAGGAAGATTCGCAGTAGATTAACTAGGAGCCCATCAAGTATTTATTAGAACTTTGGAGTCAAGAGGATAGGGGTTTGGGTCGGGATCAAGAGGAGCTAGTTGGCATTATCCCACATCTGATCAATCAAGAGGACAACCAGATGTTGAAAGAACTAGTGTCGATGACTGAACTCAAAGTTGTTGTCTTTGGGATTGGTGGTGACAAAGCACCTTGTCTAGATGGCTTCCAGGCATTCTTTTACCATAAATTCTGGGGCTTGTTGAGCCCAGAGTTTTTGGGAGTGGTGGAGGAATCAAGGGCAACAATTTCATCCTTAAAGACTTCAATAACATGATGGTGGCTTTGATTGCTAAAGAGGAAAAACCACTATCCTTTGACGACTTCAGACCCATTTCCTTGTGTAACACCATATACAAGATCATCTCTAAGGTGGCTGCAAACAAATTAAAAATAGTACTGGGCAAGCTAATTTCAATTGAGCAGAGTGGTTTTACCCCGAACAGGAACATTGTGGATGGGATCATTGTGGCCCATGAAGCAATCCATTCGGCTAAAGCAAGTAATCAAAGAAAGATGATTTTAAAGTTGGATATCCAGAAAGCATATGATAGGGTAGACAGGTGCTTTCTGATCAAATTATTGTAGCGTTTTGGCTTCCTAGAATCTTGGTCTAAATGGATCGACATCATGATTTCTTCATACTATACCTCTATCCTTGTTAACGGAAGCCCACAAGGTTTTTTTACCACATCTAGAGGCATCCGCTAGGGGGACCCTATTTCACCATTTCTTTTTATTTTACTGGAGGAAGTCTTTGGCATAGTAGTCTCTAGGAAAAGATCAACGGGAGCTGGTCTGGTATCGAAATTGCTAGGGGATTGAAGCCAACGACTCATTCCCAATTTGCAGATGATACATCTTTCTTTGGAGTTGCATCCATGAAAGAGGCTTTGGTAATGAGACAGGTATTGGAGAGGTACAACACAACTACAAGGCGAAGTGTTAATTGGCACAAGTCAGAAATTTTCTTCTTCAACACGGAGGTAGCCTTGCAGAGGAACATAGCTGAGTTGTTTGGGGCTAGATTTGGTAAATTACCAGGTAAATTCTTAGGGACACCACTTTTCACTGGGGAAAGAAAATTGGCATTGTGGAAGGAGCTTATTGATGGGTGTCTTGCAAAGATGGAGGGCTAGAAAAGTAGGTGGCTCACCCTAGCCGAACATATTCTTATGCTTAAGATAGTGATCTTGGCGATGCCCATTTTTCTATATCCTGCGTTAGGATCCCTTCGAAAGTCATCAATATCATTCAACAAAAGATGCACAAATTCCTATGGAATTGATCCCAAGAACATGATAAAATCCCCTTGATGGCGTGGGATAAGGTTTCTCAACCTAAAGGTGGAGGTGGTGCTAGCTTGCGGGACTAGAAATTAATCAATGAAGCCATGGGAGCAAAACTAGTGTCGCAAATGTATCATAATCCGGATCAACGGTGGGCTCGAATTCTAAGAGCTAAATACTTAGACGAGGAAACAACTGAAAGGGTGCTCATGATCGAAAATCCTCCTAGAGGCTCTTTTGTCTGGAACTTTTTAATGAGCTGCAGACCAGTGATCACAAATCATATCACTTGAGCATTGGGCAAAAAACAAAAAACAAACTTCTGGCAGGATACTTGGCACAAACTCCCTATCCTCGAGCACACAGGTATCCCCCAACATATTGTGGATGTTACTATGGAGAGATGGGGTGTCAAGGTGAGTGATTTCCTGGAAGAAAACTCCTTTATCATTGGTCAGACTGTGTATTGGAGGAACCTTGACACTCTAGGCTTGACAACCGAGGATCGTGGCATCCTGGAGAACATCTTCAAGAAGAGACAAGTGATAGGATCCTAGGACTTGGATGAGATTATGTGGTGTGGGGATAAAAGTGGTCAGTACTCAGTGAAAAATGGGTACACATTGCTTGAAGAAGAATCCAGAGTGGTTGAATGGGAGAAGCGAATATGCTAGCACAAAGCATGCCTCCCAAAAGATGGAGCCTTTTCATGGCTGGTGGGAAATGGGAGGATATTAACAGGGGAAAGAGTCAAGCAGATGGGGTTTTTGGGACCCTTTCGGTGTGTGATGTGCCTCAAGGAAGAGGAAACAGTGGATCACCTCCTCTTGAACTATGAATTTGCACATGCACTGTGGTGCTATGGGTTGCAAAAATTGGGCTGGAATGGACCTATCCTAGAGTCGCTAAAAGGATGTCTAGAATCGTGGAGAAGACTGATACCCCTATCAACCTTCTCTTCGATTTGGGATGTGCTTCCATCGACTACACTCTGGGAAATCTGGAAGGAGCGCAACTGGAGAATTTTCTAGGACAAAGTTGAACCCTTTGCCAAATTTAGTACCTGTTTGGAGAAAGAGATCTCTAAATTAGTCTCAATTGCGACATGTCTAATGAACACTCAGAAATATCCTTTCAAGCAGGCTGATGTGCAAATCCAACGGGCATGGACCGTGGTGAAATTCAAGCTTGTTAATGGGCCTTCGAGGGTTAAACCTCCTCTTGGGGTGAAATCAAAAGTCATGTGGGAGGCTCCGGAACTGGGTTGGACAAAGCTCAACTTTGATGGGGCTTCTAGGGGTAACCTAAGGATCTTAGGAGCAGGGTATATAGACCACAATGACCAAGGGGGAATTGTGGGATTGGGAGCACAAAGTTTGGTAGATGGAACAAATAACGCAACAAAATGCCTAACAGTAGTAGGGGCTATCTTGATGGCGAAGAAGCTAGGGGTGCAGAAATTGCACCTCGAAGGAGATTTCCTAATCATAGTCAATGACATCATGAATTGTTAGATGGACGCTTGGTATCTCAATCAGCATATCAGGCAAATTCGGGTCCTACTTGGAGAATTTGAAGATTTCAGAGTTTCATATGTACCTAGGAAGGCAAACATAGTGGTTGATCAACTATCCAATGTGGGAGCCAATGGATCGCTTGAAGACAATTTCGATTTATTTGAAGATTTTAGTTTTTTGGAACATGTTGATGTTGAATTAGGTTTAGCCACACTTGCCTAATCATTACAAATTTTGATAGTTGGGGACATCATTGATGCTGGTACCTTCACTTCCCAATTCTCACTAAAAAGTACGATTGGTTGAGCTTTGTGGCATGTTGCAGTATGAGTGGAGATCGAAGGGAGATTTGCTGGCTTGAATGACAAGTTAATGAATGCATTCTTAACGTTTCACATGAGCCACCGTTGCATTAAAAGACTACCTTGGAGAAGGTGTTTTCCACTATTTTTTGGCGTGACGAGTGCAACAGAGATGGATGGAAGCTAATTTCTCCTTGAGCTTGCTTGGTCAGATTCCTGGGTTTCACGGTAATTTTTCCCTTCAAAGGATTTCAATGTTTTTAAGATAGATGAGGTGGCCTTTTGGGATGCCATAGTGCTCATGCTTGGAGAGGAGTTCCTTAATTTCAATCTCAGAGCAAGGACTAACTTGGACATTTGGTCGCTGTTCCTCACTTTGGCTCTAATGGTGGGTTTGTCGAAGGAGGAGGTTCTAGAGGTTGCAAGGGCGTGTTTGGTGCCCAAGTGGGCAGGAGGAATGACGAATATCATTCGACGTGCAAAACTCAGTATTGGCCTACACATGGAAGCTGGCCTGTGGCATCTCATTGGAGGGAATGATGGTGAGCTCCAACTGCTGGTTGTATGGTCATCCAATCACCCTCATGTCACACATCTCCCCATTGTTCAAAAGGGGTGGGAGATGCTTCTCTCTTTTTTGCGTAAGTACAGAGAGGACCACTCTAGAGCGATGAGGGAGCAGAGCTGAGCAATGAAGGTGACCCCAGTTAAATCTACGACCCCTCTAAGCTAAGAGAGTAGACCGATGCCGAGATGACAAATGCAACCCAAGGTAGGGCCCCGAGGACACGGGGCGACAGGCGTAGCATCTGTCCGGGGTGGTGGGAAAGGTAGCGGGGGCGGTCGCGATGGTAGGAATTCTGGCAGCGAAGGTCATGGGATTGTCTTTTTCAATTTTTCAAGGGAAGAGGCATCTAACTGGTTCGAATGATCTGAACCCTAATCGACGTGCCCAATTTTCAGTAGTATGGACTAGTATGGCTTGTGAAGTGTTCCTTAGGGGTTTTTTTGGAGCATGATAAATCATTGTCTTTCTGCCAATCTGTGGATTTTTGGATTGTATATGTGCAATGCATAATGGCCCTCAATGTCGCAAAATCTTAATGTAAATGTTTTTTGAATTAATATCAATGAAATAATATTACCGATAAAAAAGAATATAATATAAAATAATATAAGAAATGTTAATATAATATAATATATTAATAATTATTAGGGTTAGGATTTACATTATGTTAGGAATAACATTCTTAGATAAAGATTAGAATTATATGATGTTTACGTTATTAAGGATTGTATTATAGTATATTATTTTTTAAGATTTAAGATTATATTATATTATATTTTGCTATTTAGATCATATTGCTATAGCTCGTATAGGTAAGAGAGTTGGCTTGAGCCTTGGATTTGCTCTCGAGTGGTCTTGAGTTTGAATCTAAAGCCCAGACTCACCTGATACACCTAGCTTGTGGGCGGCTCGGTACATCCCTAGAGGATTAGTCTTGCCCCAGCTCGCCGCTCCCCGACCCCAACTTGGCAGCAAGTATGACCAAGCTGAGGCGGGTTGGGCGTTGGGCTAGGTTGCAGGGATACATCTGGTGCAAAAAAATAAAATAAAAAGATCATATTGCTTTAGTCCCATGTAACGTAGTTCGTGGTCAAGTCATTTCGTTGGTGTCATGACAACCAAGGTTCAAACCCTGCTGAGCTATTGTGCTTGCAAGCCTTGTGTCTTCACTGGGCTAATGTGCTCACTGGTTTGAACCAACAATGTGACCCTCCGTAGCCTTCAGGTGGCTACGCCTTACCGATAAAAAAGAAGAAGACCATATTGCTATAAACAAAAAAAAATCAAATGAGAATTTTGATTGGCACAAGAATATAAAGTCAATCATCTTGCCACATAAATTTTGAAAATGACTTCACGCATAAAAGAAAAGAAAAATTGTAAAATTTCATAAGTATTTTCATATATTAAACTATGTCTATCCCATCTTCTTCATGACTCGTGTTTTCATGTTTAATTTGAAAGGATACAATCTAGATGTCCATAAATTCCATATTAATTAAATTTCCTATCAGCATATCCTTGAACCTCATCTAAGTGCAAGTGCTACTTCTACCCCATCCTAAAGAATTGAAGGAAACCCTCCTCCCCTCGTACTAATGGCGGAGATACCCGCAAATTCAAACGGAACGAAATCTTAGTGAAGATACTGTTTAACTCTCTGAACGCGAAGTCACAGCTCGCAGGTTACAGTTGTATTATTGCCGAGGCAGAGTTCAAACCGAAATCCAGTGGATACAAGGAGGTTAACAGCATAGATATTTAATAATAAGATTTGAAAGTGGTCATGGTTGATCCCACTGAAACAATTCTCCTATTATCTGTCGTACAGATTTGGGCTTAGCCTATCTTCAATGAAACCAGTTTCACATAGAACTTAGGAAGATGACATCAATGCCACATACACCCTTGAGAGAGCAGGATAAAAAAGAAGAGGAGGACATCCTGCCTAATGGAAATATCCCATCCAGTGCTTTAGTTTACCTGAATCCTCAATACTGGTAATGCTCTGTTCCTTCCACTTTTATAATCTTTCAGTCCATGCGGATTATTATTCATTTATTGATATTGCATTCTGGGCATCCAACTCAGGGACGAACGTTTTGTAGAGGAGGATCATTATGAATGGTTCAAGGATTATTCCCATTTTCGTCATCTTGTTAGCTTACATGTAAAATCTACTGATAGGGTAAGCCCTCATTTATTAATTCTTTCCGTTCTCATTGTTAGGTGTTATTCATGATATAAAGTAGTCTGTGTGTAAGCCTTAATGTATGCGTGTGTTTGTCTTGTACTTTTTAGTTAGGCGTTTGCTTGGCTATTCTACCAGTACACCGGCCGTTATTTTCGTAGCTAGAATGTATGGAAGATATACTCACTAAAAAGAGCGAATGATATACTCAATTCTAGATATTTGTTTGATTTTGAGCCGTGGGGCTCAGGGATCAATCCATACAAGCCCTTCTTATATGACACGATATACATTGAACTACAATTCACATGGAAAAAAAGGAAGAATAATTCAGGGCCTGACATTATTGATCTTATTCTTTCCTTGAAGAGAGGAGTCTCAAAGGAGACTTGAACCATCCGAATTAAAAACTCTACTCTGTGATATCCAGATACATGTTATTATGTGTGAGTGTAAAAATATCAAATCTTTAAATCCAGTAGTAATCTCACCTATGCATGCCAACATGACCCCTAGATCACTTCACTCTACTGGGGTTTGTCTTGCTCAATTTAATGTTAGGGTTGGAACTGTTAATGTTAGAACTCCCAAAAAAATTCAAAGAAAATCATAAGAAATGCATCTGCACAATCTCAAGAAATTCTTATTGAATACATCATAACTTTGTCCGATCATCACTGACTGCACTAGCTGCTAAGTGAGTAAGCATGTGCAGACATGATTGCATAATTAGGCTATCGGGTGTCTAAAGGTCGTTTTCCTCTTCTCTCTATCAGTTGAGTAAGATCTGACCACATGGATTAGGCAATTGAGTGCCTAAAGTTCTCTGTCCTCCCATCCCTATCTGTCCAGGACTTCACCTCACCATGTCTCATGTATAAAATTAACCCATGATTCTTTTTGGACATGTGTTTTTTTTTTTGATGGAGGGTTTAGGAACCCGATACGGGCCCACACGTGCCTCTTTAGCTTAGAGCCAAGGATTGAGGAGCATCCACGCTGCCAAATTCGCCTGGGGCACGATCCCAGCCTCATCCCTTATGATGTCGGGCCTTGCACTCGGCAAGACTTGATCCCTGGTGGGCTCTTTGTGAACCATTTAACTTCACCAGTAGACCAAGGGTCCATTGGATATGTTTTTCATTTCTTTGTCATTGTGGAAACTTACTGTGTCGGGCAGTGTTCTACAACTGTGGTCTGTAGAAACCAAATTTTGGTGTTTGGGGGTTCTTGGGAATTAAATTCTATCTTCT
Source organism: Thuja plicata (assembly GCA_018584345.1). Lineage (NCBI taxonomy): Eukaryota > Viridiplantae > Streptophyta > Pinopsida > Cupressales > Cupressaceae > Thuja > Thuja plicata. The sequence continues at coordinate 2,198,429 of MU225647.1, read as the reverse complement.
GTAGTAACTCAGTTTGATTGCCAACTTTAACTCATTGCTTTAGTTGAAGAGCTACATTAGAACTGTTCAACATCTGGACTAAGATGTAGCTTTTGATATTTAATGTTGGTATCCGTTGGTCTTTTGTAGTGATCATGCTGGGACTTTCGGGAGGCTTTGCTGAAAATCTTGTTAACTTTTCTTCTAATAATATATTGTGAGTTACTAGTTATTAAAGTCTGTTATAGATCCTCTCTATCAGGCTATGTGTGGAGTTAGGATATGCCTCTATAATTATTAATTATCTCCTTCAATCTGAAACATAGTCCATCATAGATTTTTGGGTTGCGTGCCCTAAGATTCTATGAACCCTAATGTTGACACCAGTAGTGCGATGAGCTGTTGCCAGCAGTATTTAAGAGTATTTTTTAATATAATCTCTCTCCTTCTCTCTCACTCACAACATTCATTTATTTCCTACATTTGACTTCATACGTTTGGACTTATTTGAAATTTCAAATCCCTGTAAAGAGACATTTTAAGCTTGTATTTACTAATTGCTGTGTAAAAGTTATAATTTCAGGCATAATATGGTGATAATATTTAATATATATTTTCAATCAGTTATTGCTGGATGAATGAATCTTGTAATACCATTCTGTACTTAATAGGTCAATGCCTTTGTTTGGTCGTAGGCCAATAATTTTCAAATTACTCTAAAGAGACATATCTAGCTTGTAATTACAAATGGCAGTAGCTATTCTCTCTACAAAATGTCTAAGACATCATAGCATACATAATTGCTAATTGCTGAATTAAGGTGTTAATAATTCTTCTGAGTAAAAATCTGGTCTATAGTTACCATAACAAGCATCTAATGGTAATAATATTAAATACATTTTTTCTACCAGTTATTGCTGAATGAATGAATCTTGAATCTTGTAATGAATTTGTGTACTTTATAGCTCAATGCCTTTGCTTGGTCCGTTTGTAGTCCAATAATTTTCTGATTGCTCCACATTTTGACTATACCGCACAAAGGGTGTCAAAATTTTGAATATGGTAATAATGTCACTATCTGAATAAAGATTGTAAAGGAAGTCATAATAGGTTCTTTACAAAAATAGTTTATTAAATTATTTAACTCTTGAAGCTCTCACAGTGTGCATGTTTGCGATGGTTTTCTTTGTGGATAACTGTTTATTGTTGTATAAGTCCCAACATTTTCAGTTCCTCTTTGGACTCTTCTTCACGGAAAACCTGTAATACTGTATGCACTGGAGAAATTAATGCCAACAGCCCTTTGACATTTTGGCTTTACTTAAATATTTCTATAAATGCTGGTAAATTTAGTACCATAAACTCCAAAGACTTTGCAAAACATTGTAAGCTCCTTTGCTGGCATTGCTCCCAAGGGAGCCGTGTACTCTGAATGAAATTCATACTTTCAAATGCAATTGCAAGAAAACCAGCACCACATGATTCTATTTTGAATGAGAGAGTTCCCACTAGGGGCAATAGGAACGACAAAATGTGGATTGCCCCTTCGAAGTAATGGGACTGATATCCTCCACAGTGTCACCCTATCCTCATCTCCATGTGGATGAATTCTCTAGGGAATTGAGGATTGGGGATGTATCCCTGTGGAACAGGGATGCTAAGCATTATGCTTTGCTATAATTGAATAGTTACCTCTTTCATAGAACTCATCCTATGTTTCCTTGTCTATATTTTACTCAATATTTGAGTCAATCAGCAATTGGCAATGTCTTGCTTCAATTTTCATCTTGGAGTTTGCATGTAATCCCTATGTTTGTTAATCAATCAAATATGGAGGCACCCCATGTTTGCTAATTGGTTGGGTATGCAGGTGCTCCTCTCTTTGCTTGTTGGGTAGGGGTTCAGGTGACCCCTTCTTTGCCAACTAATCATGAGTGCAGTAGCTCCCCTCCTTTTAGCTTTTGACTTCTTTATTTTTGTTGTCTTTCTCTGTTCTTTCTATTGTGTGGTTGTTTGTTCAACAACAACACTTTAAGTCATATCAAGTTGTTCGTTATGTGATGGACATTGATGAGGTAGGAAGGGATGGAATCAGAAGTTGGGATATTTTATCCCTTATTTGTTATTCTCCTTCAACATGTTGATTCGATCCACCCCTCAAAGTAGCAAGGGAGGGTAAGAGATCCTTTCTTTGCTCAATCTTGGGAATACTTATTGGTTCTTTAGGCTTTGATATTAAAGATAGAGGACCCAACCCAAGAATCCTTTTTTTTCAATTTTGGTTTGATAAATGGAGCACAAATTTATTATGGAGCTATGACAATGGAGGTAGATACGCTTCTAGTGGAAAGCTTTAGATGCAGAAGCATTCTTATAATGCCATGATTATGACAAAGGTGAAGCCAAAACATGACAAAGGCATGAAGAATATTGTCCTATATTCATCAAAGGTTTGTGATACATAATTACAAAGAATTTGGCATGTAATAAGACTGGGGGATGTGTCCATCTAATTTGCTAGAGAAACATTGGAGTGTTAAGGTACAAGATCAACTAGTTATGTTGTGTTGACTATAGGAATACTAGTTTACAGAATGCATAGTGAGCTGTATTTATACAATTGGTTGTTAGCTAAACTTCTACAATATGCTAATAAGTGTTATGTGTGCATGTTACACTTCTCATGTGGCCAAGGTTGTGCTAGATGTTGGATTCATATGGTGCTAGTTGGTTGGTACGATCATGGAGAGTAGGCACGGCCCAATGCCAGACGTGTATTAAGTCAATTGAATGTACTGGTGCAGATGTGTGTGTACCCAAGTGCAGGTTGTGCACAATGCAAAGAGGTAATGTAGGAGCTTAGTGAAGTTGTTATTAAAGTTGATGTGTGGACTCCTGAAATGACATGTGTGAATGAAGTTGTATGGTGAGCTTGAAGATTGTGTGCATGGATATATTGTGTTAAGTTGTGGGAAATTGATTGTGATTGATGCTTGTGCAAATTTGTGCAAAGCCATTCTACTAGAGTTCATATATACATGGATGCATCTTGGTGCTGAGTGCGTTTGCAAGGGAATATTGTGACATGGAACGTGCGTATGTGGAGCTGATGAATAAGAGCTCTAGTTGTGTGGAATTGCAGTTAAATGATTCACCCTTTCTTGTGAAGAAATGATTTCATTGCATTTGTTGGGCATTGAAGAAACTTTGTTATGATGATTTGGAAAATTGTTGGTTGTTGAATGATTGTGTGGTTGTGTCCAATCATTTTGCCCTTTCTTGTAAAGTGGCGATCTTGTTATGCTAGAAGATGCTTGGATGTATCAGCACACAAAATGTACAAAATGTTTGATAACCTGCCGATGTGAAGCTATAAATTTTTTATGAAACATTGAAATAATTGAATATACGAAGCAATTGTACTTTTACATAGGAACGAAAGAAGGCTGGAGTGTGTTGGCATGATTGTCCTTGTACTCTCATGTCAAAAGGAGAGGGTCTAGAAGAACCAATGGTACCTTGAAAGGAAATGGGTACCTATATGTTGAAGCTGGAATGTAAAGCGATGTAGAGTGGTGGAGTGTAGACAATCCAAAACAATATTGCCAATGAAGTGGTATGTTGATGGAGAATGCTGAACTGCATTGTTCAAAATGGTGTTGAGCATTGTTGAAAAGCACTTTAGTGTGGTTTGTTTGGCATGGTGTGATCTTGGTTTGGTAAGACCAAATGCTTGGCTATTGGCATGAAGCTATGGAGGCTCCATGTGCTTATAGTCTTGATGAGACTTGTAAGCTTTTGACTTGGATTTAGATTTGGCTTGCTATAAATTCAAAGTTATAGATGCTAGCCTTTTGTAAAGATGCACTTGGGAATAGTTGGATGTTCTTGTGTTGATTGGCGTGGATGCCATAATTTGCGTGAATTTTCATGTTAAGATGTTGTTTGCATAGATGTTGTGTGATTTGTTTGCACAATTGATGATAGAAGTTGTGCAACTAATAGATGCATGGTAGAGGATGTATATATCTTCCAATTGGCTAGTAGTGTTGCTTGGGTTGTGGCACAATTACTTGCATGTAGCAAGCATCTCCAGTCATACTTCCACATTGATTGTAGAAGGTAGTGACACGGCTCTATTGAGGTTGGCTTTATGGTGCTAGTGACTTGAATGAAGCTTTGGACAATGTAATTGTTGTTATGTGTTGTATAGCTAAGGGAGGAAGATTTCAAAATCTTCTCCCTTGGATTTGTTTGCAACTTTAGAAGCAAGCATGAGAAAACATTACATGGCGGAAAATTCTTGATAATGCTTTTATGTGTGACAAATGTTTTTGTCAATCTTTTATTTTTCATTCTAGAAGTCCTGCATATCTACATTTTCCAAAGCAAGTGTTTACTCATGTCAAAAATTAAATAATTTTCATGGCAGGCCATATATGCTTGGTCAACACTGTCTCTTTCTTTTTTCTTGTGGATTTTTCTCTACACATCTACTGGACTGTCATTGAACTTGGCGGCTTGTTTCTGCAAGCCATTCTAACATTGATGCTAAGGGCACAATGTTAGGCCTCTTTTTGGGAAAGACTACAAACAATGCTATAAACAAAAGTGTGTCTGCTGGTTTCTCAGCATGTTTGCCTGTCCCCGTTCGATGATTTTACCCCAACAAATTGCATCAACCAACAAATTTTGACAGTAATTGAACACTTCAATGCACAAAAGTGCCATTGCCATCCTCACAGCATGGTATTAGTGTTAATGTTTTCAAATTCTGACAAGGAATATACAATCTATAGAGGTCTTTCAAATACTAAGACACAGGATATAATAAATATTCTCAAGTAAAGAAAGATAATACCCGTATTTGAAGGTCTGAATTTATCCTTTTGTTGGCTTCAAATCTGCACTTTGTATTCTTCAAATTAGTCCCTCAATGTTGTCCTCGATGATTGTTATGAAGCAGCTCTTGAAGGTCTTCAATTCGCTCTTCTAGGGCTGCTCCAATTTGCCCTAGTTCGCCCTTCTTGATCTGCCTTAATTCGCCCTTTTAGGGTTCTCTAATTCTGCCCTAATTCGACCTTTAGGGCTGCTTAAATTGTCCTTGAATTCTGCCCTAGTTTTTCTGCTCTTAGTAGCCTCCAATCTGCTCTTTAATTCACTACCAAGGTCTGCTCCAGATTGGTATAGTTCGCACTTCAATATCTGCTCTAGTTCGCTCTATGAATCTGCTCTTCTTCTTCCAATTCAAACTTTGAATTCGCTTCTAAGTGATCTGAAATAAATCGCTCAAGTAGAGGATGAAAATGATCAAGAATATGCAATTGTAATTCTGCTCAAGTACTTATCACATTATGAGTTCCTTGAGCAGGACTACTCTCTTTATTTATACATAATGATGACTCTCCAAGAGTCATAACTCTTTCCCTCTAGGACTGCCCGACTTGGTCCTTAATAATATTATATTCTTTTATATTATTTGCTCCATATTTAATTATAAAAATCAATCCTTAATAATAAATATAACCTTTTATATTTATTATTATTATCCAACCGATTTTATCATAATTAAATATATCAATAATGTATCCAATATAATATATTAATTATCATTATTGCCACTTTGTCCAATGCGTTGATCTTTGCCATAAAGGCCAAAACATTAACACTCCCTCTTGGACTTGAGGAAAAGATCAACCTATAGATCTCCCATCTATAAGACTCAAAAACATAACCACAATGGATTTCTTATCCAATAGTGTCATAGATGTCACATCTATCATCTTATCAAACATGATGAAAACATAAGTCACACATGTATTCCATCAATCCATGATAATATTCTGAATATCAATTACCAATGATATTCATCAAGTGCTCCGAGTATTGGCCTATAGTCATTACGACTATGATGTCTACCACATACTCAACCTCAATCATGATATTCATCAATAACTTACCGACATCAAGTCCATGATGTCATCATATCAAATCCATGATATCAAGAACATTGGCTTACCGAATACCAAGTCCATCAAACCCATGATGTCACCATATACTCCCTTGTGGATCTAAGACCCCTGAGCCTCAAGGACTCAACCGATATCAAATCCATGATATCAATAGCATTGGCCGAATATCAAGTCCATGATATTCACTAAATGCTCCGAGTAATGGCTATCCGGCATCAAGTCCATGATGTCACCATGCACTCAACCTGTGAATCCAAGATCCACGAGTCACAAGGACTCAACTGATATCAAACCCATGATATCAACAGCATTGGCCGAATATCAAGTCCATGATATTCACTAAATGCTCCGAGTAATGGCTTCCCGACATCAAGTCCA
>MU225647.1:2158974-2189974 GCA_018584345.1 Thuja plicata | reverse complement strand
TAATAAATATAACCTTTTATATTTATTATTATTATCCAACCGATTTTATCATAATTAAATATATCAATAATATATCCAATATATTAATTATTATTATTGCCACTTTGTCCAATGTGTTGATCTTTGCTGTAAAGGCCAAAACATTAACAATTAGACTGTGGTAGGGCAGTTCCAAATTCCTTGTCAAGTCGGCAATTGTGAAACCATCTCCACTCTTTCTTCTATTACTGAAGGCTTGGCTTTTACAGTAACAGAACAAGCTCTATAGTGTATTTCACCTTGTCTCTTGATTCTTAGTTGATTGGCTATACCTTTCTAGAGCCTGTTATCAAAAAACACATGATATGGGTACCTTTGGATGTTACATTTTGGCCTTAATTAAATGCAAGTATTCACAAAGAAAGGCAGCTTCTTATTGGCTCTTGAGAAAGAAAAATGTTGGTGTAGTCACATAGGTACAGTTTGAAATTAGCAGCGACACCTATGGCAGAACTGATAGAAAGGAACACATAAAGGTTAAAGTGAGACATGTTCTGATATCTCTTTAGATTCACATTGTCATCAAGGTAAGCCTACCAAATCTTGGTATAACATGGCAAACTATGTGAAGTGGATGCAGTGTGTTTCTTAGATGCACGCCTTTTGCCAAAAGAGTATTAGCAATTGGAGCAGGTTCCATGGTCTTCAATTGTTAAGAGAGCCTTGCTTGTGCAGGCAGATGTCTCGTTGACAAATTATTATCCAGACAGCAAAGAGAACATTTGGGAATAGCTTGTCACCTTTATAATAAATGACCACGGTTACAAGCTGTCAAGCATGGCAGAAGCATTAGCATTTGTTGGTTGCCTTGTCAATATCATTTAATAAATGGGGTGTGTATACAAAAAGGATTTTTTTTGTTTTTTTTGTTTTTTTGTTTGTTTTCTTTACAACATTAAGGCAAATCTATTTATTAAAACAAAAACATATTAGAGAGCAGGTATACCAGTCTTAAAAAGACTCACGGCACACTAATTCCCGAAAATCTTGAAAATTCAGATGGACAAATGTAATGAACACCCCTGTTTTTTTTTTTGAAATATGTTTGCAAGTTTATGGAACCCAATAAAGTAGTTTGCTGTTTATGCAATCAGATTTTCATTCATAATGGAGAACATACACAAGCATGATATAATTGCAACACAATATATAAGCAATGAGCTGTTTACAACTAGTCTTCATTCAATCATCATCAAACTCATTCAAAGATATTCAAATCAGTTTCTAAAAGTATTGCAGACCTATTATAGACCTCCAAGCATTAGATAAAACTCAGAAATTAAATCCAATAGCTCCACATCTGCTCCAGAAATCTGTACTAGCAATCAGCAATGTCAAACTCCACTGCCACCCCTTTTCCAATGCTCAGAAGCAGATTCAGCACTACCAAGCTGGGCGCTACCTCCTAGGACCAATTTGTAGCTAGAAAAATCAATGTTTCACAAAAAACCTCATGTGATATATCAATCCTGGTCGCCTAGCAGCAAGGAATCTATTTAGACAATACCCAGAAGCAGATTTAAATTACTCTAAGAGTTATGATAAAAAACATGCTTCAGCCGTCTTGAATAATCACTTCCAAAAATCTGTTAATAAACTCCAGCACACTGAAAATGAAGCCAAACACACCCTAACTCACTCCAAAATGAAGGACGATCACCAACACACCGAAAACCACACACACCAAACTGCAGATTGAAAACCGACATCAAAACACGCTGAAAATCTTCATCTTCACACCCCAAAACACACCAAAAACTTCAAACTCTGATCTTCTAACAATAACCAACTTGAGTGGATCTTTCACCACCGAAATCGGTGTCCCAACTGAGGGTTCTCGTCCTCAAACCAGCAGATTGTCCTTCCTGGAAATACTCCAGCAGCACTTCGTTATGTTGCCTTAAACAAGATGATGAAATGAGACCTAAACTCCACCAGCAGGTTTCTTTCTATTCTATTTCTCCCTTTTTAGAGACATTTGTTGATCCTTCACCTTCATTGATACCCAGTTTAGAATAATTGATCGAGACTCCCCTTATTCCCTCTTCTTTCGAGTTATGTGTTGTTTCATCTTCTAGTAATTTAGTCCAGCAAGATCATTATAGTCTTTCAGATTCAACTTTGTGGGATGACTACTTGACAGCTATTGTAGGTATGTTTTGTGTGCTATCTTGTGGATTTGGAGGACACACTTTGAGAATATCCATTTCTTCTTTGATGATTGTTACAACACACTTATTATCTTATCATCTTTGTATATGGAGATTGCTCTTCATGAGTATTAATAGGTTTCTAGGGCTTTTCATCTCATTGCATTGTGATGTCCTTTGACTCTGACATGTGGACACTTGATCCATCATGAGACCTCTTCCCTTATTTTTCTTTTTGGTGTTGGAGTTTCTTTTGCATGTACCATTGGATTTGCTTCTTTCCAAGGGGAGAAATTTTGTTTTCTATCTTGGATACTCTTCAATATTAATCTTTTTGTGCTCACCATTAGCTTATGGGCTACTTCATCATGGGGGAATATAAAGTCTCACTTTTTCTCTCCTATGGAGGGTTATTGATTGTATATGTGTGATGGATGTAGTCCTGGGGGTTCATATTGAGTTCTTTCATCACTTGTGCATGTTTGTTTTCATGTTTTTTTCTCTTTTGGAGAGGGGTATATTCCTAGATATATTTGTCCTTTACTTCATTCGCGAGAGATTTTTTATACATGGATACCTAACATGGCCTTGCAGCTAGGACCCATCTTTGCCTTCTTGCATTTGTTTGTGTTGCTCACTAAGTTGCATTTAAGGGGAGGATGGCTGTAGGTTGAATAGGGTATATTACCTAACTAGTTCCCATCTAATTCTTATTTACATCTAATTACGTTTACATAAAGCACTATAAGGTCATTCACTTTTCAAGTTTCATGTTATATGATTGTGACAATTGTCATAATCCTCTGTTGTCCTATCTTTCACCTTGCCTGTATAAGCGGGGCTTCTTTTGTACTATGGATAACATTCTTTCCATTTGTATCTTATTGCACTATATAATTGAGCATTCATTTTTTGCTACCCTCTTGTGGAAGGTTATTCTTGTTTTGCAGGTGATTTGGTTGCTTGAGTTGTTGTGTGATGCTTATACCTATAAGGCTATATAAATTAAATGTAATTTCTTTACAAATTCTAGAAAATTTTAAAAGTTTGTTCATTTGCATGTACTTTTTTGAACCATTGCATATTTACATAGTTACTAAAAGACTTGTACCCTGACCCTTGGTACTTGTCCCCTGGACTGGAAACATTTCCCCATCTCAAAGACCTATATGGAGATGTCTCCAGACATTAGGATACTTCAAATTAAGTTTGTGTGTCTCCTATACGTCCCTTGAAAATGAGGAAAGTTTCAATAGAGCTTTCTTAGATATATCACATCATTGGATTTTCTAAGACTGCTAATATGTGGTTTACAAAAGCTAAAACAACTAAACAAATAGACTAATAGACTTGTAATTTTCTTTTTTTGTTCAGGAAATTTTACAAGTTCTTTGGTGATAGAAGATTTTCTTAATAAATCTGAAAGCGGTGAGAAAAAGAAGTCAAACAGTAATAAGGTTTATGATGTGTACATGCATTGGAGTTTTATCAATTGATTGAAAATATAGTCATCTCCAAGGTTGCCCATACTTTTTTTTAAATAATGGGAATTCCTCTCCTAGTTACTTTGTCATCTCCAGGTGATTATGGTTATAAATATTCTTTTCTACCATGATGCTGATTATCAAATATCAATATAATAATTCTATTCAATATTTTAAATGTTAGTTTTTTATACAATGTTTCAAGTATTTAACATTCTTTAAAGCTATCCACTGTCTGATATTCATTTAGCCGTCTCCAGTTACTCGTTTTCGACTATTTTTGAAAATGGTGTACCAAAATATCAGTAGCTGTCCTCATCCTCTGTACCAGTACCAGTGCCCATCTTTTAGTAACAATGCATAATAACTATTTCATGTTCATTTGGATCTTTTAAAGATGCAGAGCACACAATTGTTCTAATGCTAACAGACCTGGGTTTTGAAAATAGGATACAAGTATCTGGCCTACACAGCTTGACAACTTAGTTATATAGTGTGCCTGGCATATGGTGGTTATTTTGAAGTATGACTATGATTTTTCTGTTGAATTTGTTAGCACCTATTTTTAAATTTGGGGTGTTCTTATGGTATAATTGTTATTTTATGTTTATTTAAATATTTTGAACTTGCAGAGCTGCACACACAAGGTGCTTGAAAATAGGATAACAATATCTGGACTACAATACACGATAACTTCGTAATCTGGTTTGCCTGGAATATGGTAGTTATCCTGAAGCATGATTACTATGTTCTTGTCAGAGTTATAGTGGCTTATTTTAAAATTGGGGTATTGAGATAAGTGAAACAGGTTTTGGAGCTTGGCTGTGGTAGTTCACAAATGTGTGAAGGATTATACCTGGATGGCGTTACACAAATTACTTGTATAGATATTTCATCAGTTGCAGTGGAAAAGATGCAGAAGCGTCTTTTAGCCAAGGGCCTTCATGGTTTGTGTTTGAGGAGCTCTTTTGTATGTTCTATCTTCAGTTGTTTTTTTGTAGTTAAAGTCTCAAATAAGGATTGCTACTTTTTGTCAGCTTTCTATATAAAGACAACTTCATTAATATTGTGTATCATGTTACTCAAGCTTTTAAAGATTGTCATACTTCAAATTAATCTAACATATATTTTCTGTTACAGGTGTACAAGTCCTAGTAACAGACATGTTAAGCCTTCCCTTTGAAAGTGAAAGTTTTGATGTTGTCATTGAGAAAGGGACTATGGTAAGCCTACTAAGAAATTCAATTCTTGGTATTATTATTTGGAGGCTAATAAGCAGCTGTAGAAAATCGTATCTTGAAAATTTCACCAAGCTTGCATTTATTCAGGATTACATGCAGCTGCTGAATGGGGGCAGAGAATAATAAGCTAATTGGGATTTATATTTTTTATTTCTTTTGGACAGATATAATAGTGCGTGATGAGCACCTGCTATGTCATATTTTTATTTCACTTGAAACATCACATGCATATTTACCAGTGTTTCTACGAGTTTGGAACAGTGGGATTAGGGGGGGTTGTGGTGGGTAGCTTTTAAAATAATAAATCAAAATTGATACTTGAATTTCTAAATTACAAATAAATCAAAAGTACTTAAGAATAACATAAACAAACTAAAAGAATCTGAAATTTTTAAAAAGATGAACTTCCAAATATATCTACTAACAATATAAACATGAGCCTATACAAAGTATATATCTCTTGAAACTTCTCTACGTTTGAAGAGAGCAACATGTATCTCTCTGGGTCAATGGCAGTCAAACAGATGCAATTATGACGTTGATGAGTGTAACTTGCTTGGTGTAAGTTTTCTAGTCTCAGACACATTGTTGACATATTTTGATCAAACAAATATGTTAGAACAGCTCACTGTATTAGCTCTGGAAAGCATAGGATAAATATCTCTTAGCTGACATTTGACTAAACCTTTGATCACCACCAATAAGATGGGATCCATGATTTTGTTTTCCATTCAATGGGTCCCAAACTTTCATTATGGTTGTATCTTATTCCTTGCTTCTAACAAGTGATGCCCTCCTGTTTACTATCTTGGTTTTTTATAACAAAACATATGCCAAGTAGTTGATGTTTATCCCTTTCTTTGTGAATGCATTTTATTTCAACAGAAGTTTCTTGAGGAATGAGTTTTCCCAGTTTGTGTGCAAATGGACTAGGATCACATTGCCAAATTCCAGCAGGTGAGTGCTATCAGTTTACCTTCACTAAATCTGGAACACTACCTCCATTCCTCACTCTCCTTTCTACGCTGCCTCAGAAAGCTTGATCTTAGTCACACTAAGCTCAAGGGAACCTTTCCACATTCATGTATTATAATTTTCTTTGCATGCCAAGGAAATCCCAATTTCAGCAAAAATAAGGGGACATCCCAGATTTACCCATCTCCATAACATCCTGGATGTCCACAATGGGTGTTTGGGCTCCAGTGACACAGACCTGGGGAACCTTACATATACATTCAACAACTATGAATTGCAACAAATACAAGCAGCTCACTTTTCATCTAAGGATATATTATACCTGCTTTATGGGTGCAGCAGAAGGATATAATTTTTTAAGTTCTACTGGAATTATTAGAATTGTATGCACAGAGTACCATATGTGTATACAATGATTGCAAATCAGATCATAAATAATGGATATTATGGAAGGCCGCATGATTGAATTCGTTGTATGTGTCAAGTTTTGAATTTGTCATTGAAATAATCTACTCACAAGATTTAGACTGTAGATGAAATTATGATCCAGTATTAAGTTGGATGCATATCAAATTTGTTGATGCTAGAGGAAAGAAGGTACTTAAAGTTAAATGTCTGTGAGTGACCAAAGTAGGGTAAAGGGATTTGTACATTCAGTTGCAATAGATAAGTATCAAGTGAAAAAGAACCCTACAAGCTGAAAAATTGAAGAGAACAAAATTCAAATGCCTTGTAAATAGGAGTCTAGAACCATTTGTTATATAACATGTTCCATGTGTTGTGAATATGACTTCTACCTTCCCTATGGAGCCATAAATGTTTTCAACAATGATGCTAGGTGAGGATGCAAAAAGTTGATGCCTGTTGAGGAGACTCAACTTCTGTTGCCTCCCTGTGTTTCACTATTGAAGTTTTACTTTCTTGCAATTCTGCATTTATTTATTTGAGGATTGTTCCCAATTGTCAGAATTAAAAAACTTGATCTTCTAGCTTTATTAATTATAATTTCAATTGTACCTCATTCTTTGGGCTTTTTGATTCAACACTTACATTTTATTAAGTTGCTACAAACTGACTAAATCTAATTGATTTATTGGGCTCGTTCTTGCACTTGATTAGTCTATGCTTTCTGAGGCTATCTTACCTGTTGCTTTGATTAATGTTCTAACATTCAATTTGGTTTACACTTGATATATATATATTTTTTTCCAGTAGAATATTTTTTAACAGTGACAAAATGATTCTAAGTCCCTGTCCTTACTCAACCTGGTTTCACTTTTGGCATATTAAGCTATCTTTTTTTAGTTTGTTTTGCTTATTTCTTTAAGGGAGGTATTTCAGCCATTGTTACTGCTATTCAAATGCATAATCAACAGACTATAAATGTAAGAGTACCTTAATATATCTAATTTCATTTCAAAGAGGAATTGGATATTTTTTCGACAATAGAATAGAAAGAGGAAGACATCTTTGATATTCAGTTTTATATTGTTTAAGTTTATATGTTTGGAGGACTTATTTGGTAGATGTTTAGGTCTTTAGAGTCAAAAGCCCTCTTATTGACAGCAAATTGAAACTTGCTTGATTTGAAGGATGTGCTACTTGTAGATAGTGGAGATCCATGGAATCCAAAGCAAGAGACAGTCAGCAAGGTGAATGCAATGCTTAGAGGTGTTCACAGGGTTCTAAGACCGGAGGGCATCTTTATTTCAATATCATTTGGTCAGGTATTAAAGCATACTTTCTTACTGTATATTTTTACAGTGCTGGCCAGCTTGCACTAGGAATGCATTTACGGTTTTACCTTGTGAAATTCATTGATTTTTTTCTTTGTGTGCTTTACAGCCTCATTTCAGGCGCCCTCTTTTTGAGACATCCGAGTTTACCTGGTCTATGCAATGGAGTACCTTTGGTGATGGATTTCATTACTTCTTCTATACCTTGAAAAAGGTATTATTCTTTACCCTTTTTGGGTTAATTTCCTTATTTTTTGAACTAATATGGCAGGGGCAAAATTTATTCCAGTAGTTCTTTGTTTAAGATCCAATAATTCTTGCAGGGATCAAGGAATCCTAACTTCAGTCAGGACAAAAAAGAAGACAAATTAGTTATGAATGGTATTTCATTGTTTCAGGAGCACTTAGATTCGGAAAATTATCTATTTAACTCAAATCTAGTTGATGATGCGTAGCTCGAGTCATAGAGCCTCATTAATCTAAATCACTGCCTTTGAAAATGTAACTTGCTTCTTGTGAATGATTTGATGCCAGGTAAATTCACCATAATAATTTTTATTTTTGCTAATTTATTTATCATCCAAGTTTTAAGCTTTAGTGCATGGAGGTTTAATCACTACCAAAATCTCTTCATCATGCTTTATCTTAATGAATTCCAACTAAATGCTACAGAAAAACTATTACTTGTTGCTTAATGTATTCTTTCCTTGTATATTTCCACAAATTTTAGATTGGTTCTTATTTACCTCGAATCATATGTTGGTAGCAGAATGTTTGTTAAACCAACTTCTAATGAGGTTTGATGAAATCATGAAAAAATTGAAAGGATGATATGCTGAATTTCACACCTTTAATAATGAGATAAAAGGGGAATTGGTTGAATGAATAAAAATATTAAGTGGTAATGTGGAAGACCTTCATTTAATAAAAGTATATTTTACATTTCTCTCTTCTTAGAAGGTATTGGCTACTTATACTCAGAAAGCATAGTATGGTCATTCAGTTTTGAGAAGCAGCTGTTGTTGCAATGTTTAGCTAAATTTATGTCCCTATCAAAGATGGTGTATTCTTGTAAATGATTATCTGATTGAAATAAGGGTTTAGATCAAGGACTAAGCTTGTAGAAATCGCCAAAAGATTTGAAATAATTAAAAACTTAGCTTTTATTAAAAGTTTAGTCTAGTTGACACCCACCAACAATATTGATTCTAGGTTCAAGGATGACATATGGGACAACCATACTCCAAGTTAGGTTTAAGAGTTCAATGCATCAACCACAATTCTACAATATAGCCAGCTTTTCAACGAATAATCATTATAGCGAGGAAAATGTGCGGATGCCTTAGCAATCAGAAGAAAATAAATTGTTTGGATGTTTCTTGTACGTGTCCATGCTATCACTTTTTCTCGATGTTGCGAAATATGGTGAAAGGAGCTAACATTGTTGGGACATTATGACATTGAATATGCCAAATATGAACTTTGCGATTTGGTTGTGCTTGGGACGGTGACAAAGCTAGTGGTCTAGAGAAAATTAGAGTGTTGCAATGATACCTTCCAATATAATAAGTTTCAAAATCACTTACATAAAACTAATGTGAAAAGACATTCTTACTAGAAAATCAACATTTGAGGGCTTAAAAGTCATTGATATAATAGATTGCTAAGACTACCAAGGGACTTAGGATCAAGACTATTGTAGTTTAAGAGTTTTTAATAATCCTATTGCACAGATTCTGAGATATCGAAGATGACACAATCACAAGATGAGATAATACTGATTTCATCAAATGCATTTGTGACTATAGACACAAAACAGATTGACAATAATGGAAAAAAATTGGCAATATTAAGGACCATCAAACGAGTTTATGGTTGAAAATCCAGGACTAAAATATTTAAGGAATGCCAAATGCATTGATGATTAAAACCACCGAATGGACCAAAACATTATAAGAATAGGTGCCAAAATCTCAAAGTTATCAATCATAAATTGTTTGTGATTGTAGACATTTTGTTACTGCTTATATGTTAAACTATATTTGGGGCATGTAGGGGATATTCATATTATTGTCAACTGTAGCAATGCATGTTAAGCTAAGATGTTAGATAACAATTATCATTTCATTAGTCAACCCGTTTAATTGTTTTCAAATGTTGTGGAAAGGATTGTCAACACCTATCCAGGTCAAATGAAACATAAAAAAAAAGTCAGTAGTTTAATAAAACAGAGGAAAAACCTTTTCCCAGGAATTATCTAAGCTTGCTTGAATGAAAGTTGGGTGAAGGAAGTGAACATTGTTGCTCGAGCACTTAGAATTTAACCTTGATAACCAAATCCCCAATGTTGGCAACATAAAGCAAATAACATAAACTTACCATACACTGAAATGAGGTAAGTACTCAAAGATGGAAACTCTTAGTGGAATGAAAGATTTCTCGGATTAAGAATTTCGTAGTAGTGTAATGAGATATCTCCTATAATACTTAAGAATATTAGTAAGAATAAAATGCAATTGAATAGGGAAAGAAAGCTTAGAATAGAAAATGTTGGATCTATTAATAGAGGATGCATAAAATGAGTTGCATAATAATTTCATCATGACTATTGGTAACTAGTCCATAATTAACGTGGAATAGTGTTCCACATGTCTCTAAGGGTGTGGGTGACGACCTTAATATTTTTGGGTGTCTTAGAGATTACGGGAGCTTGGAGTTGATGTCCCTTGCTAGGTTTGGATAAAACTACAAAAAAAAATAGAACTTTATAATGCTAAATTCCTCTACAAAGTTAAAGGGGGGAGAATTGTTATTGCAAATTCATTCTATTATATTTCATTTTAAAATGTTAATTATGTTAAGTTTGTTTAAGTTATTTTAATTATTCATATCTATTGTTGTCCTTGAATTTCAAGAAAACTCTTACTATTATAGAAACTGTCTCCATGTTCTCTTGTTATGTAAACTCAAAGAAACACTAGTATTTACTATTATTTAATTCACCAACACAAATCTTGTGTATTTACACCATATTAATTAAATTAGTTGTTCTCTGTCAAGTAAAAAAAACCAAACACTTACCTATAGATTTGCATTATTGAGTCTACTCTTACAAAATCATGTACAAAGTTTGTAAGCACAAGTAGAAGAACTAACACTAGTGAACAAAAGAACGTTTGACACAGAGGAATACAAATAGAGACTTTTATAAGAGATAGGAAAGTCTTCCTCATGTCACCATTTCTTTTAACTATTATAGGGTCATTGCCTTATTAATACCTCAATGAACATTGTTTACACGAAGAACATGTCTTGACAATTATACAACGCTATAATTTGCACACAACGTTTCCCATTTATTTATTTTGAAAAAATCAGAATAGCTCTCACTTGCACCTTTGTTGCTTTGGAGGCCCATGAGTCTACTAATGTGACTTCTATGACTTCTACGATTGTGTTTGGGGCCTCAGGCCTCCTTCCTAAGAATGTTGTTGTAATGTCCCCAATTTTTATAAAGTGTCTTAATTAAGTGGTCCTAAAATTTAAAATAATATCATAAGGAATTATTTAATTAATTGATTATTAAATAAAGGGGCTAAAATAATAAAATAATGTCCGCCTACAACCTATTGTAACTTTCTAGACACTTCTTGGAGGCCTTTATAAGGAGATGGCTTGACATTGTAAATCATGATGGAATCTATTTCATCTCTTCTTTGTATGGTCGGAAGTTAGAGGCTGAAGGTGGTTTGGTTGTTTGCAATTTCGGAGGTGGAAGACCCTCCCTAGTCTATATTCACAATTTCGGTGGGAGTCATTCCTCACCCTAGTCTGTTGTTGGAAATATCATTTTAGATATTTCACCTGTGCTTCATTGTTCAAATTTGTGAATATCGATATAATTTGAGAATCCAAGCCTCAAATTAACAATTCATTGTTCTATGGTCATTGCATTTGCAATATTCTATTAAGTTTGAATTACATTATGTGTTTTATCTGTGATTTCATAATTCTTATGATCATCGTGTGCTCAAGGGAGTTTCTCTAGCTGTATAGGTGGAGAGAGAAAATACCGTACGAGTGGACAGAGAAATACTATGCGGGTGTCTTACAGGTCAATCTTGCTAACCGATGTGAACTTGGTGATGGGAACATTACAAGTCAAAGAAGTGTTGAAGGGTGCTGGAGGGTGTCGATTGCTGAAGGGTGTTGTGTGCCGAAGGGTATCGAGTGCTGAAGGGTGCCAAAGGTTGAGTGTCGAAGGGTACCAAGTGTTTAAGGGTGTCAGAGTGTTGAGTGTCGAAGGGTACCGAAGGCCGAAGGGTGTCAGGAGTTGCCGAGTGTTAAAGGGTGCCAAAGGGTGACGAGTGTCAAAGGGTAGCAAAGGCCGAGTGATGGGTGCAAGTGAAGGTTAAGTGTCATAGGGGAGTATTTTTGTGGCTAACTTGCATTTGGTACATTACAATTGTGCCTGCTCCAAGCCCCCACACTGGTGTGACCCTCTCTAATGTTGTGACTCGTCCTTTTATTACATTGAGGCTAAAGATTGTTGCATCCTAGTCCCAACCTTTGTCATCTCTAGCTACATGGCTTTCTTTGACTTAACATGGGGTCTTTATTATTGGCCCAATTGAGCATGAGATCCATATTCTTGTGCAGGGCATTTTTGCTATTGCAGATGGCCCTAGGGTTTTGTTAGAGGGTAAAGTAGTTGTCCCAAATGGTTCTAGGAAAAGATCTTCAGCCAGGGTTTGTAGTTTTGCTCAAGCTACCCAGTCTGTTCTGGCTCACCTGCAATGTCTGCATTGGCCTCTCCCTTGTGCTTAAACTTCTCTGATGATCATTTGTGGTGAAGATGTTGTTGATAATGAGGATTTTTTATTTACAAAGAGGCTTGGTGTACCATTTCTCAAGCCTTTGGCCTCCTCTTCCTGATTTGTACAACTAGTTCACTACATCTCGAAACCCTACTGTATCTAGTAAGATTGAGGTTTTACCTGGTGCTAAAGGTTTCTTCATTGCTTCCTTTCCTTCATCCAAGGACTGAGATTTAATATTGGACCAACTTTGGGTTTGAAGACAACATTCTCTCTCTGGAATCAAATCCTAGTCAACTTCATTCAATCTCCTCACATAACCACATCATGTACATCTAGTTTGGGTTAGATTGTCAAATCTTCCCCTCTAGTTTTGGGAGGAGTCCTACTATGAGGCCATTGGCAACGCAGTTGGGCACTTTTTGAATGTTGATGAATCCACTTCACATATGGTTCACTCTACCTTTGCTTACATTTTAGATGACATTAACATCTCCAAAGGCCTTCCTAGGGATGTGGTTCTGATGGTTGGGAATCAACCTTGGATCCAACTATTGGTCTATGAGGGGTTCCCCTTCCATTGCTGCCACTAATTTACAACTATTGGGTTCAGTATACTCACTTTCATGACAAAAAGGAAATTTTACTTGGTGGAAGAATGGTAAGGAAGAACACTTGACCATTGGACTCCCTTTTGAGGACCACTCTTCTCAGGATCCTAATGAATGTCTTGATTTGGACGTGGCTTCCTTGTATGTCTCAACTTGTTTTGAGTGCTTCCTCACAACTTTGGCCTCTTCCCACTTCATGTTCGATTTGGCTTGCTTTGGGTGCTTCCTCACAACTTCTGCCTCATGTGTCTAGTGATTGTTCGCCCCCCTTCCTCTTGTCCCATAATCAAATGCCTGTATCCCATTGCAACATGACCTCAAATGATAGTATAGCTTGGACAATAGTTCGTAGGAGGATAGGTCCTCCTCCCCCTTTGCTTGTTTCTCTTTTGAATGTTGTGAAAGAGAACTCTATTACTTAGGGTTGAGACCCTTGTCTCCCACTAGTTCCTTGCTCTAATCAAAAGCTTTTCTTCCAATTTCTTCTCATGAGATTTTTTCCTTTTGCCTTCATGGTTGACTTGTAATGGGTTTGCGCCCTTCACATGCTTATCTAATCAAACTCTCATTTACACTTTAATTCTCTTAAGGCACCAAGATGTAGCAACCCTAATATTAGTTAGCTACATTATAATAGCCTCCTCAAGAGAGTTATAGCTTTCTGCATCAACCTTAAGAAGCTAGAAAAAAATTGAACCTCTCAAAAAATAAATAAATTATTTTTATCTATCACTCTAACTATTTTTTGTTGCATAAGAAAACCATCACATTATGTAGTTAGCAAAAAGGAATCACCACATTACCTAGGTGTTGAAAACTTAAATGTGCTTTAAAGGTTGTCTTGAAACTCAAATTGGCAACTAAAATTTGTTTGAGTTCCATCCCCTTTGTGTATCTAGACGCCATTTTGTCTATTACTTATAATTGATATGAGAATACTTTGAATGTGTTCTTGTGGGGTAAAATTGCATATATAATGTTCCTCATCATCTTTCATATCCTTTTTATATGTTAGAAGTTGCTGAAATCCTAGAAACTTCTAATTATTGGGTGTTTTTGATCATTTTTTGGTGTGTGCACAAAGTTGTAGTTTTTTAGCAGACATCTACACATTTCCCACTAGTTTAATATTTAGTTCCAGTGTCCAATTTTGCTTAGAAGTTTTGTAGGGTCTATCACCTCCTTTTTTCCTTCCATTTCCCTACACATTCATCATTTGTGGGATTTTAGTAAGGATCCAAACATTTGTCTATCATCTTGATCTTTGGTCTTTCACCACTTCCATTTTCCACATTTCCTTCCATTCCACTTTGTGGAGTTCCTTTTCTCATCTGAACATTTGGACTACTATTCCAATATCCTATTCCAACATTCACTTCTACTTCAAAGTCCAACAAAATGCTTGGCATGCCTTTTGCCTATCATTTTTTCTTGTTTAGAGTTGAGTTTGACTTTTGGACCCACAATTTCTCACTTGGACATCTCATCCTAATATCTAGTCACACATTTTTCTTTGCATTTCTTTCATTCTTTTCATTTATTTTGTTGGATTTTAAGGTCTTTTAGACTTTTATCAAAGTTGTAATTCCAATATCTTGTTCCGCAAGGAAATTAACATATTGCCTTTTCTCACTTCTAGTTCGTTGTTGGACTTCCAAATTTCATTCAGATGGTTCCCTTGCACCCACTAGATCATCTCATAAGCACCATCAATGTCTGATTTGGTTCTCACAACTACTACATTTGTCTTCTCAATTTTGAAAACCCTCTTTATGTCAAGAGTACGAATTCAATTTCAAAATCAATGGTGGATGATGAAGAATGCAATATTGCATTGCGTCAAGTGAATGAAAGTTTCATATGCATGTGATGTTATTCTAGATCTAAGCCACTATGTCAAAGAATTTCAAGTTGGATTCACATGCCTCATTTATGGTATCTAGAGTTCCCATTCAAATTCTTGCAAGCAATCTGGTGAATAACCAAATGGTCTAAATATGAGTTCTTTTGATGAAACACCAATCAATCATTTTTTCATTTTTCACGCAATTCCAAGCTTTGAGCAAAGTACAGGGTTTCAACTATTGCAAGTTCACTTGTTTGTTGAGTATTATAGCTTTTGAATCTTGGGGAGGTAGATAGTTTGTAGTAGATATCTATAACTTAATGTATCCTTGGTTATTTGTAAATTTTAAGGGGAACTTGTAAGCGATGAATAGTGCCAACATTCTAGCTTTAGGATTTTCTCTTGTCGTATTTGATAATAATTGTAATAATAATTTGTGAAGTGGCACAACACTTTAAATCATTACAGATATTGTTTGTAATTATATTTGCTTGTTACATATGGATATTTCTAGTTTGAAGAGGGATTATTAAGTATGTTAAGTTATCAATATCATATCTTTTTTTCTATTTCAATATGTTGATTTCTCTGTTGATTGTGACTTTGCAAGCCACAAATAAGGCACTAGTCTTGCAAATTTACTATCTATATTCTTATAAAGAAAATATTTTCCATTCGTAGTTTAGGAGTAGGTAGTAGTTTGTATCCATTTCATGATTCAATGATATATCCAAGGAAACACCTCTAGTGAGCTTCAAGGCCTTTTATTCTTAGATTCTATGATGGTTAGAAACCATAATCTTAGGATACTAATCATTACAAACAAGATATAAAAGATAAGATTAGAATCATACAACCATAGATTTACACATTACATAAGATGTGCATGGGAAAACCCTTTCAGGTAAAAAAAACCGAAAATCATCATTTTATTAAAACACTTACAAAATATAGTCTATCATAAATACTGAACCTAGGGATACTTCTCCTTACTTCCACATGATCCATGATACCTTTTGTGCATTGTGTTATAACTCACTATATTGCTCCAAATTCACACACACTCTCAAATAAGTGAGATCCTCCTTAAATATAGGAAGAAGGATGACAACATTAGTCATACCTCTTCAATAACCCATTCTTAAATAATTAATAATCTAATATTTATTAGACTATAACTATTTTAGATGGGTATATAAATGTTATAAGGATAATTACCCCTAATAAAATCATGTTCTAACACCCCCTCTATAAAAGAAAATATGAAGTACCCCAATAATGTAGGCCTTCTTTGACAATGATAAATAGCGACACAAATATATGCCAATGTGAAGATCATGCATTTTGGACTGCATGAAAGTCATCTTGTCAGAATTCATAATTCATAATCGCAATTTTTTAAAAATGATTCTATGAGGTCTTATAAAAAATTATTGTAGAGCTGCGATCTCCTCAAATTAGCCTCTCCCTAGGTTAATTAAATTGCGACCATAGGTCTTAATAAAATGTGCCCATAATACTTGATACAATGCTTTTACAAGTGGAAGATTTGCAAGGAGAAGAATTTATAATATGCTCGATGGAATTAAAAAATGTGCACGTATGACTTAAAAAATGTGCCTGTAGCACTTAAAACAAAGGACTTACTAATGCATAGAGGTCTTATTTTAAGCTTATTAGGACTTGCTTATTCTTGAAGCACTTACATTCATGATTTAGCCTCTAGGGGTGGCATTGCCATGTAGAGTTCCCCTCAATGACATCACCTACGACCAAGCATCATATAATGCCTAAAGGTCTTATGCCTATTAGATCTTACATCGAGGATTTAGCCACCAAGTGGTATCATGTACACTTACCATAGATTTTAGTTTCAAGTAGGCGGTATCTAGTTGAAACTCTTCCTTAAATTTTTAAGGTCATATTGATTCTTCAAGAGATGCTTTCATATTTCACCTTTTGATTCAAAAAAGCAATAGAAAATAAGACTTTTATTAAAGTATTGCACCATCCATGTAATAGCGCCCACACCATATGTTTTAAAGGCATAATCTAAAATAGAATCACGAATATATGAGTAACATAGTAATCAATTAAACTTGATTCTTGGTGCGAATAGAAAATATAATATTATGCATATTTCATTAGCTAAAGATCATATAGTATTGCTCATAAAAGTAGCAAGGAGATCAACATATATTTTCACCGGCATAAGCATGAATAGTTAGTTGTCTTGTTGAAAAGAAAATTAGACATGCTACTACATATAGTAATGATCCGTAAAAATATTAGGCAATGGGTGAGCTATCCCTTCTAGGTTTTCTCCTTAAGCAATTTATAGGAGCAATAGTAAGAAAATGATTTATACTCAAGTAATTTAACACAACTATCCTTTCAATGTTATTTCTTATATATAGTCTTTCTGAAGATCCACATTTTAAGATGATGAAACTTTTATCTTCCTAGAGGCTAATAAGGCTCCCAATGAAACTGTACAATAAGAAAAAGAGGGGGTGTTAGAATCAAGGCAACACACAAGTGGGGGAGGGGGTGAATCAGTTGTGTCCCAAAACTTTAAATCTTTATCCAATTTTTAATCTTAATCTTAGATCTTAATAATAAACATCAATTCAAGTTCATAACACATTACTCAATACATAACGCCAAGATTTCTGACAAGGAAACCTGGTTAAGGGAAACACCATGGTGGGGATCAAACCCACAAGATGATGTACTCTGTTAAAAGTACTATACCCAGTTAGGAGCATTACAGTGGGAATGCACATGCGTTCAAGAACACTACCTATAGCTCACTGCTCAAATACAACAAGGGCTTCAACCCAAAGGAAGACTCACTGCCTTACAACAAATAGATGGACAACAATCCACTGTGGGCTACAATCCACTAATATTGAACTGGCTGATAACATCTCCGTCATACCAATATAGCTCCAATGAAGTACATCAGATCTCTGCCTCAATTTCATATTCCACTCATACCTCTTCACATAGTCTCATCATCACCATTCCACGCTCTTCGCAATTACAAATGATTCATCATTTTATACATTACATTAACTTATTTCCACTAGGTCGGCCAATGACCTAATCACAAAATACTAATTCATTACAACTCAATGTACAATGTGATCCATTGAATATCTGCTAAGACATAGAAATTATCAATAACAACATTCTCGAACATGCTCCAAATCCACAAATCACACCACGATCCTTCACAACAGGCTACATCATCATGTCGATCAAGAAAAATAAGAACAACAATATGCTTCATGAAAATCACCAAAACTGATCACATAACCCAATGCAATCCAACAACATGAATATGACACGATCTAGAAACATCAACAAGAAACATGAAATGCCACGACAACAAAAAGAACAA
Source organism: Thuja plicata (assembly GCA_018584345.1). Taxonomy (NCBI): domain Eukaryota; kingdom Viridiplantae; phylum Streptophyta; class Pinopsida; order Cupressales; family Cupressaceae; genus Thuja; species Thuja plicata. The sequence continues at coordinate 2,171,669 of MU225647.1, read as the reverse complement.
CTCTATCTTAGAATTTACAATTATCCCTACAATGTACATTAGGAAGACCAATCAACAACCTTTGTCACTTAAGAAAAATAGTTTCCTAGCATCCAAATCACGAACCACTCGAACGAAGGACAAACATCCAAGTCCTAAACTCACCACTAGGTTAGCAACCACAAATATTGATAACCAATCCATACTGATCCAAAAATTGCAACACTATCTCTGCTTGAATAAAAAAAATACGAGTCTCTGATAAATCATCCATAGCTTACTCAAACCAACATGCGAACCTCTGTAAATTAACATAGGTCAACTACAAACATCCCTAAAACATATGTACCTTTGGAACATCTGATCTTCAATACAATAGTCATACTAGAACAATCTTTTCATTGAACATCTTAGGAACACAAAGGAACACTGTCACCAACAGTAGGAATATGTTGACATTAATGACAAAACATCAATGTCAACACATATATGCATGATATCCCAACAATCTCCAATAGGGGGACCAATGCGTGCAAGGGAGATTGGATTTTCCTCATTTTCCTAATGCACGATTGGAAGGAAGATGACACACTAGGCTAAAGTAGTGATGCAGGAGCATCTTGGGATCTTGGCAATCTTGCATCAACCAAAATCATTTTTTTAATTTTCCTGTTTGATCAATCTATGAGTTTCTTTCTGCGTTCGTTCAGTTTGGATATTTTGCAGTTGGATCCTTACAACATGTTCGTGGCATCACGTGGAACCTTTTCCTAGGTTTGCACTTCATTTGGTTACTTATCGCATGAGATCTTATAGATTCTCGATGGAACTGTGTTGTTCTTCATGTTTTCCGACCAGTTTGTGTTTCCCGATCTCGTGAAGGAATTTCCTGATCAACGAAGCTTAACAACTCATTTCTACGTTTGTGGCTGACCTACTTGAGGGATTACGATTCTTATTTCTTTCATTGGAAGTAGATCTTGAGGATTTGGGTTGTGACTTATATCTTGTATTATATTTTCTTCTCATTGGGAAATGTGATCTTTCTAGGCCAACCTGATGCTTGCGAAGGCTTTATAAGCTTATGTAATTGTTCACTGTAGTAGTAGTGAGAACTTAGTAGTTGATATACCCAGAAAGGGAAGCTCTCATAAGATTATCTTTTTGCAGCTGAATGCTAAGGATATTTTAAGGGATTCTAACTATAATTAGGCCTGTATGCCTAACATGTATGACTGCATGTTGCAGATCCATTGTATAGGATTTTATGATAATAAAGAATATTGATCTTGCATATCTCTCTTATTACTTATTTCCGTCGTGTGACTCATATTTTAAGGATTGGATAGATCTCTTTGAGTTCCCTCCATTCTTGACTACACCAAGTGGTATTAGAGCGAGTTTTCGATTCTGTTCGTGGTTCTTGAGCTTGCAAAGTACTAGATTGATTTGTTGTGGGGTGGAAGAGAGAGTATCTGACCGACAATTGTAGAGGATTTGTGTAAGATGACTCATAGAGGAAATGCTAGAGGTGGAAGGAGAGATGCAGGTCTAGTTGTGTTGGATATGTTGAGATAAATTGTAGCTAGGTTAGAAGTTGTGGAGACGACCCAGAGAAGATGTCAACATATTGAGGATGTAAGTGATGAAGAAGAGTAAATAAATGAAGAAGCAACTGAAGGAGGTGAAGAACAACCTGAACCTGAACTTGAACAAGGGGATGATAGATTTACAAAACCTCTAACTAGGGTGAATGCAAGACCACATTTCAATCCACCTGATTATGATAGTAAATTAGATTAAGATTAATTGCTAGATTGGATCACATAAATGGAAAAATACTTTGATTATGAAGGTACATATGAGGATAAGAAAGTGAAGTATGCTTGCACAAATTTGAGAGGACATGCATCTTTATGGTGGGAACATTTGCTGACTGATATAAAAGAAGATGCAAGGATAAAATCAAATCATGGGAAAGGATCATGGTGAACAAATTGAAAGCTAAGTTTTTACCTGTTGATTACCAAGTAAGTTTGTTTAGAAAGTTGCAAAATCTAAAGTAAAAGGATCTTAGTGTGAAGGATTATACTGATGAATTTTACAGGTTGGATATCAGATCTGGTCATTCAGATGATGATGTTAAAAGAGTTGCAAAGTACCTGAATGGTTTGAGGAAATCAATTCAAGATGAGATTAGTTTGGTGAAATTGCAAAGTTTAGAGGAAGCTTATCAATATTCCCTAAAGACTGAAGAGAAGTTGAACAAGAGGCATGAACAAAGACAAAGAGGAAGAGGTGGAATATTTCAGAGAGGAAGAACCTTGAATGGTGGAAGATCTTATTTAGACCGGAACAAAGGAAAGACAGATTTCAAAGAGGAAAATTCATACTGAAGAGATGACATAAAATTTTAGAGAGGAGGTGGATCTGGTAGCTATAGAAGGGATGAAAGAAGAGTGTTTAGATGAACATGTTTCAAGTGTAGTGGAGGAAACCGAGCCTTTGAGTGTACTCAAGGTAATTATGAGAAAAGGATAGAGAATAAGGGAATATCTTCTTATGTAGAAAAGGAAACTATTGAATCTTTGAATCAACCAGAGGATGGTGAAGCCCTAATGGTAAGGAGAGCCCTATGTCATGAAGAGCCAAAACAAGAGCAATTTCTTAAAAGAAATTTTTTCAAGACTAGATGAAAAGTAGAAGGAAAATGTTGCAAAGTGATCATTGATAGTGGCAGTTCAGATAATCTAGCTTTCGAAGAGTTGGCTAACAAGCTGACGTTGCAGAGATTGAAGCACCGAAGCCTTATCAGATAGCATGGATAAAGAATGATCATAAGGTACTACTAAGTGAACAATTTCTAGTTAAATTGAAGATAGGATCTTATCATGATGAAGTTCTTTGTGATATTATGCCTATGTATCTGTGTCATATCTTTTTGGGTAGACCATAGCAGTATGATAGACAAGATTTGCATGATGGAAGAAAGAATAGATATACTATTGTTGCAAATGGGATGAAACAAGTATAATTTACTTTCATTGAGACTCATAAGAATGATAATTGTACCAGTGTTAGAGTTTGTTTGGTTGAAGGAAGGAAATTCTTGGATGGCTTGAAGAGTGAAAATATGTGTTATGCATTGATCCCTAAGAATTCTGACTTGGGAAAATAAGGACCAACTAAGTAAATAAAGGAATTGATGATAGAGTATGAGGACACAATTTTAGATAATGTTCCTGATGGATTTCCACCCGTGAGAAGTATTGGTCATTGCATGGATCTAATACCTGGAGAACGTTTGCCTAATAAAGAAGCACATCAGATGACACCAACAAAGAATGAGGAGTTGAATAGACAAGTGCAAGAATTTGTGAAGAAAGGACTAATCAAAGAAAGCTTAAGCCTTTGTGCAGTACTTGCAATATTAGCACCAAAGAAGAATGGAGAATGTGCATTGATTCTAGAGCTATTAATAGGATCATAGTAAAATACCGATTCCCTTTGCCTAGGACAGATGACATAATGTATTGTTTAAATGGAGCCAAATATTTTACAAAGATAGATTTAAAGAGTGGATATCATCAGACTAGAATCAAAGAAGGAGATGAGTGGAAGACTTCATTTAAGATAAATGAAGGATTTTATGAGTGGTTGGTGATGCCTTTTGGATTGATTAATGCACCGATTACTTTCATGAGATTGATGAATGAGGTAGTGAAGAAATTCTTGGGTAAGTTTTTAATTGTTTATCTTGATGAAATTCTGATTTTTAGTAAAATAAAGGAAGATCATTTATTGCATCTAAGACAAGTATTGTAGAGATTGAGGGAAGAGAAATTGCTGATAAACATCAAGAAGTGTTATTTCACGAGGGAAGAGACAGTATATTTTGGTTTGTGATATATGGAGAAGGTTTGAAGATAGATCTTGAGAAAGTGAAAGCAATTGTTGAGTGGCCTACACCTGAGAGTGTTGGAGAAGTCAGATAATTTCATGGACTGACTATTTTTTACCAAAATTTCATAAGGAATTTCAGTTTAGTTTGGAATCCTATGATTGAGACAATGAGAGGAGATAGAAAGGAGTTCAAGTGGACACATGGAGCAGATAGGAGTTTTGAGCTATTGAAACAAAAGGTAACTGAACAACCTGTGTTAGCTTTACAAGATTTAATAAAGTATTTCAAGTGGACTGTGATGCAAGTGGAAATGCAATTGGAGTAGTGTTAAGTCAAGAAGCAAGACCTAGTGCTTATTTAAGTGAAAATTTGAATGATGCTAAGAGAAGATATTCTATTTATGACTAGGAATTCTATGCCATAGTTCAAGCTTTGAAGAATTGGAGACATTATTTGTTGCCTAAGGATTTTGTTTTGTACACTGATCATCAAGCATTACAATATTTGAATAGTCAAGGCAAGTTGAGTCAAAGACATATGAGATGGTTTGAATAATTGTAGAGTTATACATTTTTGTTGAAACAAAGGAGTGGTAAATCAAATAAAGTTGCTGATGAGTAGATAAATTTTGTTGACTGAGATGAGAGTTTCAGTGTTGGGATTTGATGAGTTGAGGAGTTCATATGAGGAGGACCTTGATTTTGCAAAACCTTGGAAATCTTGCAGAGAGCCTATTGCTGTAGATCAAAGCAAATGGTTGGACTATTTCATTCAAGATGGTATGTTATTCAAAGGAATTTAATTGTATATACCGAGGAGTTCTATGAGGGATAATCTGATTAAGGAAAAACATTGTGGAGGATTAGATGGACATTTTGGTTTTGACAAGGCAGTGGCTTTGGTGAGTGAGAATTACTTTTGGCCTCAAATTCATGAGGATGTAAGGAAGTTTGTTCAAGAATGTAGAATTTTTCAAGTTGCAAAAGGAATTAGTCAGAATATTAGATTGTATACACCTTTGACAGTGCCAACTAGACCTTGGGAGGATATTAGTATGGATTTTGTACTCGCGTTACCGAAGACACAAAGAGGTAATAATTCTATATTTTTGGCAGTAGATATATTTTCTAAGATGTCACATATCATTTCTTGTAAGAAGGCAAAGAGATGTAGTACATGTAGTTGAGTTATTTTTCAAGGATATTGCGAGATTGCATGGATTGGCTAAGAGTATAGTTTCAGACAGAGATAGTAAATTTGTTGGTTATTTTTGGAGGACACTTTGGAAGAAGATGAAGACAAATTTTAAGTTTAGTTCTATATTTCATCCACAGACAGATGAACAAACAAAGGCAATGAAAAGGATTTTGGGAAACCTATTGAGGTGTTTGGTTGGAGAAAATCCTGGAAATTGGGATTTAATCTTAGTACAAGTAGAGTTTGCATATAACAATTCAATGAATAGGAGTACGGGGAAGACACCTTTTGATATAGTTATTGGTTTTAATCCTAAGGGAGTATCATAATTAAGGGATATTAGTCATGAGAACAAGAGGAGAACTGAAGAAGAATAATTTGCAGAACACATGAATGGATTACAAATTCAGATAAAACATCATTTGGAGAAGATGAATCAGTCATATAAGGAGAGAGAAGATATAAAAATGAGACAAGGAATTTGAAATAGGGGATGGAGTAATGGTATATTTGAAGAAGGGGAGATTTCTTGTTGGAGCATATAATAAGCTAAAGACGAGGAAGTTTGGACCATGTAAGATCTTGAGGAAATTTGATTCAAGAAATGCATATGAAGTTGAGTTACTAGAGGACATGGACATTTCAGCTATATTTAATGTTGCAGACTTGTATGAGTATCATGATTCAGATTTTTTTATGAGGGTAATGGATCAGAAGTTGAACACCAATATCCTAAGAAGCAGATGGATGAGATAGAAGAGATTTTGGATAGCAGAATTGGCAGAAGTACAAGAGGTAAGTCATATAAAGAGTATCTTTTCAAATGGAAGGAAAGACTAATGGAATTTTCTTCATGGATTTCTCAGGCTGAAGTTGACCTTCTTGGTTTTCTTTTAGCCCTAGCAAAGTGAGAGGCTCAATTCTCAAATAACCCCATGTGTCTAATACATGAGCATCTTGGGATCTTGACAATCTTGAATCAACCAAAAATAATTGTTTTCTTTTTTCCTGTTTGATCTGTCTTTGAGTTTCTTTCTGCGTTCGTTAAGTTTGGATCATTTGCAATTGCGATCCTTACAATGTGTTTGTGGAATCATGTGGAACCTTTCCCTAGGTTCATGCTTCATTTGGTTACTTCGCGCATGGGATCTTTCGGATTCTTGGTGGGACTATATTGTTCTTCATGTTTTCCGTCCAGTTTGTGTTTTCCGATCTCGCGAAGGAATTTCCCGATCGGTGAAGCTTAACCATTCATTTATCGATGTTATTATATTTTTGTCTGACCTACTTGAGGAATCACGATTCTTATTTATTTCATTGGAAGTAGATCCTAATGATTTGGGTCCTGACCTATAGCTTGTATTATGTTTTCTTCTCATTGGGAAATGTGATCTTTCTAGGCCGACCTGATGCTTGTGAAGGCTTTATAAGCTTTTCTAATTATTCTTTGTAGTAGTAGTGGTAGCTTAGTAGTTGATATACCCAGAAAGGGAATCTCTCATAAAATTATCTTTCTATAGCTGAATGCTAAGGATATTGTAAGGAATTCTGATTGTAATCAGACTTGTATTCCTGGCATGTATGATTGCATGTTGTAGATCCATTGTATATAATTTTATGAAAATAAAGAATACTGATCTTTCATATCTCTCTGTTGTTACTTGTTGTTTCCATTGTGTGACTCATACTACAAGGATGGGACCTATCTCTTTGAGCTCCCCCTATCCTTGACTGTACCAAGTAGGACTCAAGTGATAAGGAAGTGAATGATATTTTATAATAATGTATTAGAATAAGTTGGATTTGAGATAATATGGTTGTATACCGCAAGATAGAAGACACACTAAGACAAAGTAGCTAGTTCAAGAAGACATAAACTGACAGATAATATACAGTATCATGTAAGTACCTAAAATATGAATCAATGATAGTAATGACTTGTGGTTTTAGTTTGAAGTTGAACTTAGGGAAGAGGTTGTCTAAGGCATCCTGTTCTCAGGTAGATATCGCCTGAGTCGTCTTGTTCCTAGTACTTTCATCTAATCTCAGTTGCATTCCTTTTGTTAGATCCTCTACTTTTTGGATTAAGTCTTGATAGGTTCTCCACTTGTTCTTGCACACAAAAAAAAGGGAAAATGTTGGGTTGAAATGGGTTTCCTTGGTCAAACCCCGGTTGAGGAATCAACCTTGAAATATAAATGAAATTGCATAAAAGGAATGCATGTAAATGTAAAGGTAAATATTAGATCTACCTTGTAAATGTATATACCTTCATAAACTGATATTTAGATTGTGATGTCTATGAAGATGTTTGCTTTAATGTAGTTGTATGTTGACTTTGAATCTTGAAATGTGAAATAGAATCAAGGATTCCTTTTACAAATGCATAGATTCATGAATACTCAAATATTTTCAATGTTGTTATGCTTGATAAATTATTTCCTTGAAGAATGTATGGATGCATGCATGTAAATGGACAAGGTATCTTCTTGCTTGATTGAGAACTCCACAACTTGGCCATCATGGAAGAGAAGATAGATACATTAGAGAAGTTTTCCTTTAAAGATGTCTTGGATGCTTGAAAACTTGACCTTGACTGCTTGGATGTGAAATTGCAGGAGAGCACTTGATTTCCAACGTTCCTTATGAACTTTATGTCCAAATGAGGAGAGATAGATTAATTTTATACCTCTCACAACATTTCAAAGGTCAAAAATTGAAAGAGTTCAACATGGTTTAGGAAATCCTACTAAAATCACAAGACAACTAGGGAATAAGAAGCCCAAATTTAAATTGGAAGGTAGGAAGGAGGAAAATAAGTTGGAAATGCAAGAGGTAGGTTTCTAGATCAAGCGTAACATACTTGAAATCTTGAAAATACTAAAATAGGGCCCAATTGAGCTTCTAATTATAGTTGCTTACAATTTAGGGTGGCACATTTAGCCCCAACTTTAGCGAGAGTATGAGACAAAGTCATGCTCACAATAAAGTAGATCAATGCATAAATTTTGTTTATCAAGGTTAAGGAGACAATGAGACACCAAGTCCCCAAGTGAATTAGGTCCTCATCAAATTCAAAACCAAGATAATAATAAGAATCACTCAAAAAAAGAGAGAGAGAGAAAGCAAAAGACATGATCAACTAGCCTAGTAAGGTTTTAAATTACTATGAGCCATGTGAAGATAAAATATGGAATTGAAGGTCTAACAAGTCATTTTTTTCTACTCAACCCATATAAATAAGATAACTAAGTGAAGCATAGTCTATTAGGAAATATGCCAAAATAGAAATCAGTCCTTAAGGAAAGCATAGTGTCTGTTAAGGGATCTAGAAAAGAGACCAGTCCTAAGGAAAGCATAGTTTCTGAAGGGATCTATAAAAGGAGGATCAATCCTCAAGGAACGAATTATCTCCATTAAGGGATCCATTGAATAATGCACAAGGCATGTAATGTAATGCAAGGATAAACCTAAGGAAAATATTGTCCCCTTAGCCACCGACATAAGAGATTGCATAGAATTATTGTGCGTGCACGCAAAATGCGAAACAAGTAGTGAAGTGTATGCCCCTATGTTAAAGTGATTGCAAACTCCTTAATGGGAGAAATGACTTTAACGAAGCATACATGCACTCACAAGAGACATTTCCACTATGAGATTCCCTCAAGCAAGGAAAAACCAAGGGAAATGAAATACATGACAAAAGAGACCAAAAGGGATCTATTAACTCTGGGGTCAATATGATAATATAATAACTCATGTATATCATAAATTATATAAAAATGAATCAAAACATCCCTTAAAGGTAGTAGAACTATAAGCACAATGGAATAGGATCACATAAGATATACGAAGAAGAGTCTCTTTGGGTTGGCATTGGGAGAAAAAAAAGAATGGTTGCTACCACTTTGCGTCATCCCTAATTAGGCAACACAAAGGCACATTTATGAACAATAACACATGTAAAAATATTATATATACAACATATAGAAGAAATGTGACACAAATAGAGGAATGTCAAAATAAGTTGATTCCTTTATCAGCTTGTGCCAATGGAGAAACAAGGGTCATTGAAAGAAATCTAAACAAAATACATAACAAGCAACACATCATAGGGGAAACACAAAATGATAGAAAAACACAAAAAAGAATTCACCTTACAAGAGGAAATAGTCAAATATATCACTTGCCCCCATCTTGGTCTATATTGTTTAGGGAAGTTTGGAAACACACAAGAAGAACAATGTAAGCATGATAGATGAAGATATCGTAAGTTCCAAGAAAGGGCCATGCTCTAATGATGAGTCACTTTGTTTGTCACTAGGAGGAAGATATAATTGTTTTGAAAATCTAGGAGATAAATCACGATTAATATCAATAAGATCATACATATAATTCGAATAGTTAGCACTAACATCAAATGCATTGAAATCATCCTCATCAAGAGTATCTTCTTCATCCGAATTAATCACAAGAGAATCTCTAATACCAATAGAATCATCATGTTTATGTAATTTCATCTTTTTGATATTAACTTCCTCCTTTGGGCTATGCATAGCTTGGTCAAGGGGAATCAAGATTGTTGAACATCCGATATACTAAGAGGGGAGGGGTGAATCAATATACCCTTGAAAAATTTAAAACATTTAATTATTAGTTGTCCACATAACATATTTCAAACTTTATAGAAAATAATAAAACAACAAGTAAATAACACAACACATAACACCAATTTTTTTTTTTTGTGAAAATCCAAGATGGGAAAAACCACAGAGAGGGTTAACTCTCAAATATTAAGTAACTAGTTAATTAATACAAAGGGTGGATCACTTCCCTAAAATAAAAAAGTTTATAATAGAATGAAGTACAAAATTGAACTGATAGAAGTGCATCAAAGTATGCACAAAGAACAGTTCTCATTGAGGTGCCGAAACCCTTCTTTATCGATAGTAGATCATATACAACAACTCACTATTTACATCAACAATTAACATATATAGATCATTATACATTTCCATACTAACAACAAAAATATATCAAATTGCTGAGATCACCAAATATATATACTGTCATCGGCATGCCTTCCTATCATGTCAGCTGAAGCAATTGGTGTCGGCTGAGACCCAAAAGATAAAATAATGTGATCAACTAAGATGTGTGAATGCAGTCATTCATACAAAAAATATTTCTTTCACTCTAAAAAATAAGGGTTTGGACAAAAAAAAACCCATACGCCATGGTAAACTTGAGTAACTAAAGCTAATATCATTAATGCCGCTATTAGTGAACTATAGAACCAAACCAATATATGTAACATTAAGAACACTGTACCAAAACATCTAGAGTGTTGTCATCAATGAAAAATGGAAAATCAGGGTAACCCAACAATCTTCCCCTTTGTCATTGATGGAAAACCAAAATTTAAAAATTTCCACAACTACATCACAACAAAATTTTGAAATTGTGAAATCTTCAAAAACTCCAAAACTGCAAAAACTCCCCCTAAGAGAGACAAACTAGTTTATGTCTTCTCTTTTTTTTTTCAAAAACTTTTGTCAGAATATTTTTATTTGCTACATATTTACACCTATACTCCCCCTTTTGACATCAATGAAAAAGGGGCCAAAAAGAAAACAAAGAAACTATATACATCTGCATATAACAAGGAAACTTACAATCAAAGAAATTCAAGTATCACCTATCTAATTAGACTCAAATTTATGCTTCAAACCGTGAAGATCATAAATCCACTTTTCTTTATTATTGTTCTATTCCTTGATAGCGTAATAGCGTATGCAAGAAGGTATATGTGAACACAAATTGTTGCAAGTAAAACTTCACCACTTTCTATGGAGGTCAGATCAGTCAGAGTGATCGATTGTGCATAAAGTATTGCCTGAATGAGATAAGAGATCCATATGGAGCACATATCCAGAAGATTTCCTAATGGAAAAATGATATTATCTCCTTGCTACTGTAAAGAAAGGAATGTCTTTTGCATATACTCCAATGAGGATCTTCCAATGCCATCTAAGTCTTCTGATAATTTATATGTCTTGCGTGCTTGCTAGATGGACGATTCTATAACATCAATCTCCTATTTGATCTTCTCAGTGGCCTCAAGCCAATGCAAGGTATAGTCATACAAAATTTTTTCATCTTCAAGTAAATCCTAACCTTCCTGAATAAGGGACTAAAGACCATCCAAATATTTTCCACACATGCCTTTAAACTCCAATAAAAGATTATGCCTTGTTTCCTCTTCTTTTATTTGAATCTGATTATCTACAAAAGTTATCAATACCTTAACGATGTTCACTAGTGTTTTTCATTTCTCTTTTTTCTTACAGGATGGATTGACTGAACATAGGGGAACAATGCTTTGAAGATAAAAAATGGTTTCCTCAATGATCTCTTCATTTTCCTCTAATTCCCTGGGTAACTCTTCCTGAGCTGAAATTAAGATGGACTGATCCATTTGAAGCTTTTATCAAGGGGAAACCTTCTTGAAATAAATATACAATTTGGAAGTGGTGATAGGTTGTATCATGAGAGGTGAAGGATTTAAGTCCTTTAGAAATTTATTAGAGCTAGTACCGATGTCCTCTTTTCGATTAATCACCTCTATCTCAGGCTCTTTATCTACCTTCTTCTTAGAATTAGTCTGTACAATGTTGTAGGTAGAAAATGACTCAAATTTTTTTCTTTTCTGACTATTTTCTCTTTTCCTTCGTCTTCTGTTACTTTTTCCTGTTCTTCTGTGCATGCTTTTGTTAATATCTAAGTTCTGTTGATGATTAGTGACCAACACTAAGTCATTCAATTAGGCAGTTTTAGTTGGCTATCACTGTGGCCGAGCTAAAACTATGCAAGGTCGAGCAACATTGCCGAGAATTTTTTCAGTTTTCCTAGTTACATTGCCAAGCCGAGTTACATTGCCGAGCCGAGTAAGACACAGAGATATTAAGTGCCGAGCGACAGACAGTCAGGTGCTGAGCAGGACAGTTTTTGTATACATGTCTGGAATGATACAAACTTAAAGGATAAGTGATCTGGCCGACTTGTATAAGCTTTTTGGGCCGACTAATGTATGCATTTAATATTCTTATACAGAGTTAGTTATGCATTTAATTGTTTTATCCTATGCATGACTCATTGTAAAACATTGATTGTAATACCATCAAGGTATGGGTAACAGATCTTGATCGTTGATCTAGATCTCGCTATCAGATCTGAATAGGTATATTAGATTGCTTCTGTAGACACCCTAAAATGGACAGGCTTGCGACTTTACATTAAAAACACTAATTTTCATCTATTAATTAATGGTTTCTTAATCATTAATTAATCATCTATTTTCTTCTAATTTCATTTCTCAAATCATCTAATCTAATTCCCAAAATTAATTAAATAATTAATTTTATTTAATTAAATCAAGCTTTAATTGATTAATTATCATTATTTAATTAATTAAACTCAATTTCCTATAGTTTAAATCCAAATATTTAAACTTACTAATTAAATTCTTCCAATTAAATTAATTTCAATTAAATTAATTTAATTTCATCAAATAAAGCAATTCTTAATTAAAAAGAATTCAATTATCTCACATGTT
>MU225647.1:2123523-2154291 GCA_018584345.1 Thuja plicata | reverse complement strand
GCATAATGAAGGATCAATACTTGAGACATTCTAATAATTGTATCAGGTGAAAATCTCTTAACAGAGTGGTTCTAGCAGACCTTTCTTTATCTCCTAATAGAGTGCTTACTTTATTGTAAGTTGAAATACTTTAACAAGGTAGATTGTAATGATCTTAAACTCTTAACTAGGCAGACCTTTAATAAGGTAGATTACATTTTGTAATAAACATTTGTAACCTTAACAGGTACACTTTATTATTGCAGTAGTGGAGAATTTTGTGGGTGTCATCCCCACCCCAGTTTTACGTATTTGGGTTTCTGGGTTACCAATTTATTGTGTTATGTGTTATTTATTTCATTGTGTGGATGCTATTTTAGATTACATTAGATTCATATATGTATGAACGTGGATCAGTTTGTTTTAAGTGTTTGATTTTGAAGATCTGATTCACCCCCCCTCTCAGTATCTTGCTTTCCCATTATTGTATTTCCAACAACTTTTTCTTCTGATCTAACTTCTTCTCTACATTCCCCAACCTTTTCTTCTTATTTATCTTTAATTTCTTATACTTCTTCCTCTTGAATCTCCTTAATCACCACAAAGGATCCTACTAAAGAGTCATCTTTCATTAGAGAGAGAGATAGCTCTATGTCTGAAGGATTCTAATCCATGTTATATACATCCTCATTGTTATACTTGAAAATGAGATTTTTTTTGCATGGTTTAGAAGTACTCATAGTATCATCACGAGATAACATGTTTAGTTGGCCAACCAAGGTGGTCAAATTTCTTATAAGATATTGTTTTAACTGAATTGCTTCAGATTTCCTATCCATGAGTATATGTGTTCTTTTCCTTGTTCCTATAACAACGTCTTTTTCAATTGAAGAAAATGATGATAAATATTGTTTACCTACAATGGTGCACACTTCATCCGAAGTATCATTGAAGATGTCATCATCAATATTTTTTTCTTCCATCCTTATTTTATGCAACTCATTCCATAATGATTCAAGTATTTCATTTCTATAGCTATCAATATCTACGTCTAATTTAGCTCCATAATGTACAAATGCTTTAATAATAACTTTTTTTTCTTCAAAGGAAGCCGAATCATACAACTTGCCTACTTCACTTATACCACTATCTGCTAAATTATCAATCAATATTTTTGGATCAAGGGGATCCAAACTTACCTCTTTTCCTTTTTCCTTCTTATCTTTCTTTTGACGCACACAAATTCTGAATTTTTCTTTCTCTTAGTCACCATTAGATTCAATATGTTCATTTGATTCATTTCCAGAATCTACAAGAATTATATCATCTTTGGTGTTCTTTTCTTTACTTTTCTTCGCCTTCTTAGATGTTGTGGGAGTTGACACTCTTCTTTCTTTTCCTAGATGGACTCTCTTTTTCAATCTTTTCAATCTTTAAAATCGAAGGAGAGGAAACAGTAGAAGCGGTACCAGAGGGGTTGCCGGTAGAGTTGGGTATGATTATCCTAATATTATTAAATTCTTCTTTTGTAAGACGTGTTGGATTTATAGCCTCCTTTATAATATTATCAACATTTTTTGGAGAATTATTTTCTATTTTCTTGGTATAAATATGTTAGTAAATGAAATTATCCCTTTTCTTATACAATTAACTCCTTACTCTATAGCTAATGCATGAGCATCTTGGGTCTTTGGCATTCCCGCTCAACCAAAAAGATGTTTGTTTTCTTTAGTTTTTTTGGAGACTGCTCGGGAATTTATCTGTTGCTCGAGTTTGTCGCTTGGTTATACTTGTTTCTGTTGCTCGGGTTTTGTCGCTCAGGCATGCTTGCTTTCTATTTCTCGGGCATGCTTGTTTTCTGTTGCTCGGGCAAGCTTGTTTCTGTTGGAAATACAATAATGGGAAAGCAAGATACTAAGAGGGGGGGGGGGGGGAANTGTTTCTGTTGGAAATACAATAATGGGAAAGCAAGATACTAAGAGGGGGGGGGGGGTGAATCAGATCTTCAAAATTAAACACTTAAAACAAGTTGATCCACATTCATATATAAATGAATCTAATGTAATCTCAAATAGCATCCACACCATGAAACAAATAACACATAACACAATAATTTGGTAACCCAGAAACCCAAATAGGTAAAATCTCTATTTTAGTAGAAAATGAACTTCTAAATTTAACGATCAAGTTGATTTTGTAATTAGAAGTTCATCTTCTAATTTAAGCCTATTCCCTGCAATTTTAAGAATATGAATAGAAGGGCAATTCTTACTTTTTTCAGTTAGTAAGAAAAATTATATAGAAAAAATCTCAATCTCTAAAATAATGTATCTTGGGCAATTGCAACAATTGGATTCATTACTATTCCTAGTAAAGTAGATGCTATTACACATATAATCATACTAAATTCGATATAATTTTTTGAGATTGAAGAAGATAATCTATAATTTTGCACATAGGGAGTTATTTCTTTGTTTCTTTCAGTAATTAATAACTTAATTATTTTCAGATAATAATATATTGAAATAACACTCATAAAGAGTCCTATCAAAACCAATAAATAGGAGCCTGCTTGCCATTTACACCAGAATAGATAAAGTTTTCCAAAAAAACCTGCTAATGGAGGAATCCCCCCTTGACCAAAAAAAGTCTCCACTACTGCAGTAATAAAGTGTGCCTATTAAGGTTACAATGTTTGATTACAAAATGTAATCTACCCTGTTAAAGGTCTTCTCTGTTAAAAGCTTCAGATCATTACAATCTACCTTGTTAAAGGATTTAAACTTACAATGAAGTAAGCACTTTGTTAATAGATGAATAAAGGCCTGCTAAAACCACTCTGTTAAGAGATTTTCACCTGATACAATGATTAGAAAGTCTCAAGTATTGATCCTTCAATATGCACTTTGATGCTGATGACGAATCTCCTCTTTTCAGTATCTCTTCTAATCTTATAATCTGATATACCTTTACTCTACTGTTCACTGTGTTATACTCTGCTTGATCTCTGCTTCTGAACAAAATAACTCTTTGTGCATTTCACATAAAAATGCATTCACTTCAACAATTCCTCTTCTGCCTCTTGCACATACATACATACATACATGAAATAGGGTTTGGAAGAAATCTAATATATCTATACAGATCTGACAGTGAGATCTAGATCAACGATCAAGATTTGATATTCATGCCTTGATGGTAAAACAATTAATGCTTACAATGAGTCATGCATTGGATAAAAAAATTAAATGCATAACTAACTCCGTATTAAAATATTAAATGCACACAATGTCGGCTCAAAAAGATTATATAAGTCGGCCAGATCACTTATCCTTGAAGTTTGTATCATTCCTGACAAATATACAAAAACTGTTCTGCTCGGCACTTTGACTATCTGTTGCTCGACATTTAACATCTCTGTCTTTACTTGGCTTGACAATGTAATTCGGCTCGACAATGTGACTAGGCATACTGAAAACTGCTCGACAATGTTTGCTCGGCCTTGCATAGTTTTAGCTCAGCCACAATGATAGCCAACTAAAAATTCCTAATGGAATGACTAAGTGTTGGGCACTAATCATCAACAGAACTAAGAGATTAACAGTTTCCTGTTGCTCGGTGTATTCTTTGCCCAAGTCTCTTTGTTTCTCAGTCAACCTTTTCCTGAGATGTTTATTTTGGAGTCAGATCTGGTGGCCGAATTTTTCATTTAATTTCCGTGGCTTAATTGATTTGGGGTCTCTCATTGAGATATGTGTGGACCTAAATCTAGGTCTCTCCTATGGATTTGAGCACCGAGCTCTCTATTGGACTCTGGTATATATTTGTTTCTATGTTCTTAGTTTTAGGAGGCAGTTCTTTAGTAGGATTTTGATATCAGATTGTAATAGAAGATTAAGTATTGAAGATTCTGGAAGGCAGGTCTATGACCTCGCATGTATGAAGACTATTCTGTAATTCATTGATTGTATATGACCGAAACTAGGAAGGCCTTACAACCCGACATGTAATGAGCTTGACATATTAATGAAAAGGATTCTATGCTATTTCTTCTCTCACTATGTTGTTGTTGCTTCCGCATTGCTTTTGCAAGTTGGTTTGGTAGTTGGGAGAGCCCTAGGCCCCATCTCCTTGTCCTCCTTGTGTTAGGTGGTATCAGAGCCTTGGTGAGATCTAAGTTCCTTCTTGTAAACCCTAACCCTAGTTGGTGATATTGTTGTGGGGTAGAAGATTGTGATCTGACCTACAATTGCAGAGGGATGCAAGATGGTTTTTGGGAGAGGAAATGTAGATGTAGGTCTAACTAATATGCTTAAATAGATGGATTCTAGATTGGAAGTTGTTGAGATAGCCCAGTGCAGAGGAAGACATCTTGACAATGTTAGTGATGATGAAATGGAAGAGGTTCAAGGTGAAGCTACACCTGCACCTGTGATGGACCAGGAAGAAGAAATATTCTTGAGAGCCTTGACAAGTTTGAAATCCACACCTTAGTTCAATCCTCTTGAGTATAGTGTAAAGTTGGATTCTGATGAATTGATTGACTAGATAACTAAGATGGAAAAATACTTTGAGTATGAGAATGTATCATAAGATAAGAAGGTGAAGATTGCAAGCAAAAAGATGAAAGGTCATGCATCCTTATGGTGGGAACATCTGCAATTGGATCGAAAGAAGAAAGGTAAAGAAAAAATCAAGGTATGGGATAAGATGGTAAACAAATTGAAAGGCAAGTTTCTACCTTGTGATTATCAGATTAACCTGATTAGGAGAATGCAAAATTTGAAGCAGAAGGATAAATCTGTAAAAGACTATATTGAGGAATTCTATAGTTTGGACATTAGTTCTGGACATGTTGAAGATGAAGTGGAAAGAGTAGCAAGATATCTGAATGGCTTGAGAAGTTCTATATAAGATGAGATCAGTTTGGTCAAGATGGAAAACATTGAAGATGCATATCAATTTTCCCTAAAGGCTGAAGAGAAGCTAAACAAAAGATATGAGGAAAGACAAAGAGGTAGAGGTGGTAGATTCCCTAGAAGAAGAGGTAGATCTCATGGTGAAAATAGTAGATCTGAACCAGAAAAGTCAGTTTCAGACACATCTCAAGTTAAAGGAAAGACTGAATGGAAAGATGGAATTTCATATCAAGGAAGAGGTAATTACTCCTGAGGTGGTTATAGAAGAAGAGGATTCCAAGTAACTTGTTACAATTGTGGTGAAGAAGAACACAAATCCTTTGAGTGTACACATGCAAGCAAGAAGACTAGTAGTAGCAGAAATGATTTGGTGTAAGTGGAGTCACCTAATGAAGCTGAGAAGGAAGGAAATCTCATGATTCAAAGGATACTTTGGAGTGAGAAAGATAAGAAAGATTGTGTCAGGAAAAGTTTGTTCAAGACCAGATGTAGAGTTGCACACAAAGTTTGGAAGGTGATTGTTGACAGCGGAAGCTCGGAGAACCTGGCATATGAGGAAATGGTTACAAATTTATAGTTGGAGAGGATGAAGCATCCAAATCCCTATTAGATCTCATGGATCAAGGATGAACATACATTAATGGTGGGTGAACAATGTTTTGTGAATCTAAAAATTGGAAAATACTATGATAAGGTGTTGTGTGATATTATGCCTATGGATTGTTGTCATATTTTTTTGGGTAGACCTTGGAAATATGATAGACATGCTATACATGATGGAAGATTGAATATATATTCTATTTGGGTTGATGGTAAGAAGCAAGTTTTGTTACCTTTGGTTGAAGAATATATTGGTGAAATATGCACATCTGTGAAAGTTTGTCTGATGGAAGGTAGACAATTTGTTAAAGATTTGAAAAAAAATGATATATGTTATGATCTGATTCCTAACAAACTGAGTAATAATATAGAAGATGAAATTCCTCGAGAAGTTGAAAAGTTACTCATTGAGTACAAGGAGATAATTTCACATAATGTACCTTATGGTTTGCCACCAATGAGAGATATCAGTCATTGTATGGATGTAATTCTTGGAGCTAGTTTACCGAATAAAGCACCACATCAGTTAACACCGACCGAGAATTAAGAGCTTAACCGACAAGTTCATGAATTATTGAACAAAGGTTTGATCTGAGAAAGTTTGAGTCCATGTGCAGTACCTTCTGTGTTGTCACCTATCAAAATGGAGAATGGAGAATGTGTACTGATTCCAAAGCAATCAACAAGATCACAATAAAGTATAGGTTTCCTATACTGAGAATTGATGACATAAAGAATTGTTTGAGTGGAGCAAGATATTTTACCAAAATTGATTTGAAAAGTGGATATCATCAGATCAGAATCAAAGAAGGTGATGAATGGAAGATTTCTTTCAAGAAAAAGGAAGGTTTGTATTGTATGAGTGGTTGGTTATGACTTTTGGTTTAACCAATGCACCGAGTACATTTATGGGGTTAATGAATGAAGTTTTGAAGAAATTATTGAATAAATGTGTGATTGTATACTTGGATGATATTCTGATATTCAATAAGACTAGAGAAGAGAATTTAATGCATATAAGGCAAGTGTTGCAGAGATTGAAAGAGGAAAAGTTGCTGATAAATCTGAAAAAGTGTTCCTTCATGAAAGAGGAACTTGTGTACTTGGGTTTTTTGATTTCAGTTGATGGTTTGGAGATGGATCCAGAGAAGGTTGAAGCTATACTGAATTGGCCTACACCTGAGAATGTTAGTGAGGTAAGATCATTTCATGGATTGGCAAGTTTTTACAGAAAGTTTATCATAAATTCCAGTTCTGTTTGTAATGCTATGACTGAGACAATGAGAGGAGACAAAAGAGAATTCAAATGGACACATGGAGCTGATAAGGGTTTTGAGACTTTGATGATGAAAGTTGCTGAATTACCCGTGTTAGAATTACCTGATTTCAATAGGGTATTTCAAGTTGAATGTGATGCAAGTGGAATTACAATTGGAGTTGTGTTGACTCAAGAAGGTAAACTTGTTGCTCTCTTTAGTAAAAATTTGAATGATGCTAAGAGGAAATATTATGTCTATGATCAAGAGTTCTATGCTATTGTTCAAGCTATAAAGAAGTGGAGACATTACTTGATGCCAAATGAATTTCTGTTGTATACTAATCATAAGGCTTTACAATATTGGGGTAGTCAGAATAAGTTGAATCAGAGACATATGAAATGGGTAGAGTATTTGCAAAGTTTCACATTTGTGATTAAGCATAAGAGTGGAGTTTATAACAGAGTTGCTAATGCATTAAGTAGAAGAAGATCTTTGTTGACTAAAATGAGAATTGATGTTCTGGGTTTTGATGATATGAAACATTTGTATGAAAATGATCCTGATTTTTATGAGCAGTGGAGAGTGTGCAGAGCACCTAACTCAAATCAATCAAGTATGAAGATTATTTCATTCAGGAAGATATGTTGTTCAAAGGTATTAAATTGTGTATACCGAGAGGATCAACGAGAACTAATTTAATAAAGGAGAAACATAGTAGTGGGTTGACTGGACATTTTGGCATTGATAAAAAATTGAGTTTGCTTAAGGAAAGGTATTTTTGGCCTCAGTTGTATAAGGATGTTTAGAAATTTGTGAAAAGCTATGGAATTTGTCAAGTTGCAAAAGGAGTGAGTCAGAATACTGGTTTTTATACACCAATTACTGTTCCTGAGAAACCTTAGAGTGATATCAACATGGATTTTGTTGTTGGCTTACCGAGCACAACAAGAGATAAGGATTCCATATTTGTTGTTGTGGATAGATTTTCCAAGATGACACATTTCATATCATGTAGGAAAACATCAGATGTAGTACATATAGCAGATCTTTTCTTTAAGGAGATTTTCAGATTGCATGGATTACCGAGGAGTATAATCTCTCACCAAGATAGTAAATTTGTAAGCTATTTTTGGAGAACACTTTGGAAGAATTTGGATACTGAGTTGAGATTTAGTTCTACATTTCATCCATAGATTGATGGACAAACAGAGGTTGTAAACCAAAGTTTGGCTAATATGTTGAGATGCCTAGTTGGAGACACACCAAGTAATTGGGATTTGATGTTAGCACAAGCAGAGTTTGCATACAATAGTTCAGTGAATAGAAGTACTGGTAAGACACCTTTTGAGATTGTTCATGGCACACAACAAAGAGGTATATCAAACTTGAGAGATATTGTTGGAGAAGAGAAAAGAAGTGCTAAAGCAGAATAATTTGCTGATTTCATGAAGACATTGCATGAAGATGTAAAACAGAAGTTGGAAAAAAGAAATCAGAAATACATGT
Source organism: Thuja plicata (assembly GCA_018584345.1). Lineage (NCBI taxonomy): Eukaryota > Viridiplantae > Streptophyta > Pinopsida > Cupressales > Cupressaceae > Thuja > Thuja plicata. The sequence goes on along the minus strand of MU225647.1, from coordinate 2,146,028 downwards.
TGGATGATATCAGTTTTGGTTATTGATCATGCTGTTGATATTCATGTTTTGTCACTGATGTCAACATATATTTCTATAGAGAGGACAGACTGGTTACTTGACTCACAAAAGTGTATGGAAACTGTATGGATTCTTTAAAATGATCAAAGTTGGATTTATACAGAAGGATGTGTGTTGACCTTATTCATAAGGTTTCTTGGCTTTATGTTGCATACTGTGGATGTTACATATGATTTGGTGAAAACTAGTTTCTAGACTATAACTGTGATTCTGGACAGAGTAGGTCTCTGTGTTTTGAGTATATCTTTCTGACGAAGATATTTTAGATGATGCGAGATTACTGGTGGACAAATGACATATGTTGGAGTAATGGGTTGAGTTTGATTTTTGTTTGGTTACTGGTGACGTCAACTGTGTCGTGTATTCTGAAGAAGACCTAATTGGTGGCCGACTTCAGACATGCAACATGTAAAATGAATTGTGAGCATGGATTGTGGATCTGGAAGCATAATAGATGGATTGTAAATGATGTTTACTTGTTATAGGTATCATGTGTATCTTAGTAATGGGTTAAATAATTATTTGTATATTGGAAAGCCTTAATTCGATGACCTAATTAATTATTTGTGTATTAGGAAAGCTTAACTAGCTGACCTAATGAATTATTGTAAGAGGGTATAAATGAGTGATCTTTTCTTTTGAAAAATGTGACAGAGATTGAAAAGGAGAAGAAGTGAAAGCTGCGAGACTTGTTTGGCTGCTGGATGTAGAGAAAAGTTTATAAGAAAAATAATTCATTGGTACTGACCAAGCAAAGACAGTTGCTATCAGACAGTTCACTGGATTGTGTATTTTCTTTATACACTTGTTCGGATTGTGAATCCTTGAGGGTGGATTTAACCTTCTTTGGGTAGTGAGACTACTATTTCTTTTGACTCCTAACAGGGTCTATTTCCTAACAAGGACTATGTACTGTAATGTTGTAACAAGCTCCTAACACGGCTAAATATTTTAACAGGGATACTATACTCTCAGTACATTATTTGTGAGTGTTAATTCCCATTGGGGTTTTACCTTTAACAGGGTTTCCTCGACAACAAATATTGTGTTATGGTTTTGGCATTTACTGTGTTATCATTTACATTTGCAGATTTGGTTTATAAAGTTTAAAGTTTAATAATCTATATCACAACTGATTCACCCCCCTCTCAATTGTCTTGTGGAGTGTTATTCCTAACAATTGGTATAAGAGCTTGTGGTCCTTAGAGAGAAATTTTAATAGATTAAGGTGATCCTAAAGATGACTTACTACAAGAAGGATAGTCCAAATTTTGATCCTAAAAAATTTGATAGTTGGAAAAACAAGATGAGAACACATTTTCTATGTCTGGGAATTGATTATTGGATGATCACAAAGATGAATGAAAATATAGCGACTGAGAATGAATTAGAGAAGGCTACTGAAGATCAGAAGAATTTATTTTCATGTAATATGGTTGCAAGGGAATCTTTGATCAATGTACTTTCAAAAGGAGAATTCACAGAAGTAAAGGACTTGGATTTTGCACATGAGATCTTGTCAAGATTGGAAGCATTGTATATTGGAGACAAGTTCACTAAGCAGGAAAAGCTACAAAAATGGAATACAAAGATGGAATCACTAAAGATGAGAGAAGATGAGAACATTAGGGCATATGGATAGAGAATTATTGAAGTGGTTACTGGTATTAGAAACTCTAGAGGTATGTACAGTGATGAAGAAGTGATTGCAAAGATACTCAGATCTTTGACACCTGCATATAGAACCAAAGTACAAGCTATAGAGGAGATTATACCTTTGAAACCAAACTTTAACAGAGAGATGTTGATTGGAAATCTTACTACATTTGAGGCCACATAATTGGGAGACACTTTACCTAAAGTTGAGTCAGCATTCAAGGCAACCGTGCACAAGAACAAAAAGACCTTATCTAGAAATGCAAGCACCAAAAGTAATTACCTAAGGGCCCATTTGGGGGCTGGAATTGGACCCAAATTAGCATTATCTAATTCTAGATAATGCCAAATTCCTTGTTTAGGTCCATCCAAAAAATTGGAATTGGAATTTTGAAATTCCAATTTTGCCCCAAAATGGGCATTTGCATCTTCCACCAAAATAGGTGGAATTGGAATTTCAAAATAAGTGGAATGAGAATTCCAATTTTTAGAAAACCAATTTTAATATTTTATGGGATCCATGACTATAAAGATGTATATTATATTGCTATAAGGATGTATATATACATGTGTGTATATACACATGTGTGTATATACATGTGTATATATACACATGTGCATGTATATACAAATCAAATTTAATGTTTCATGGAATCCGTGACTATAAAGATGTATATTATATTGCTATAAGGATGTATATATATACATGTGTGTATATACATGCACATGTGTACATACACACATGTATATATACATGCACATGTGTGTATATACACATATATGCATATACACATGTGTGTATATATATATGCACATGTGTATATATACACACATGTATATACACACATATGTGCATGTGTATATATACACACATGTAATGTGTGTATATACACATAAATGTATGTATATGAGTCTACATACATGTGTGTATATGTGTATATATATACACATGTGTGTATATGTGTATACATGGATACACACTTGTATGTGTATATACATGTATGTGTGTATATATACACATATGTATACACACACATATATATGTATGTATGTATGTATACACGTGTGTATATATAGACACATATATATGTATATGTGTGTATAAACACATGTGTGCACATGTGTATGTGTGTGTATACACACACATATGTGTATGTGTGTATATGTGTATACATGTGTATATATATACACATGTGTATATATGTATACATGTGTATGTACACACATGTATACACATATACACATGTGTATATATATACATACATGTATATATACATATATGTATGTATGTATATATACACATGTGTGCATGTGTGTATATATACACACATATACACACCATATTCAAATAAATTAAAAAATAAACTATTAAAATTCCTTATGCATCCTCTCAATCATTTTTCGGGTGAACCAAACGGGTCAGCCCATATTTCGGATTTCATTTTGAGGATAAGAATTCTTCCTGAATTGCATCATCTTCCAGAATTGACCATATCCAGGATATGGTATTCCAGCACCCAAATGGGCCCTAAGGGAAGAACTTGGAGCCTATGCAAATGAATGGGAACAGATACATGAAGAAGAAAGAAAGCTAGATGAAGTTGTGGCACTGATTGCTAGAAGAGAAAAGAGAGGTAAGGGAAAGTTTGAAGGAAAATTACCTTTGAAATGTTATTCATGTAACAAGATTGGTAATTTTGCATCTAGATGTCCTACAAGAGTTCCGAAGCACAAACCTAAGTTTTTCAAGTCTAAGTATTCAAAAGACAAGGAATGTTATTATGCTAGTGAGGGTATATCTGATGATGATGATGGTGACTATGATGAAATTGGATTTATTGCTATTAAGGATGATGAACCTATGCATGAAGAAAAAGCCTTACTATCCCAAGTTGAAAATAAATCTGAATGGGTTATAGATAGTGGTTGTTCACACCATATGACTGGAGATAAAAAAAAGTTTGTTAGTTTGAAGAAACATGATGGTGGTGTTGTCAGATTTGGTGACAATACTCCTAAAATTATTGTTGAATTTGGATCTATTTCTTTGGATGGAAAGACTAACACTGATAATATATTACTTGTTAATGGACTTAAGCATAATCTGTTGAGTGTTGGACAGTTAGTGGACAAGGGTTATCAATTGAAATTCATTGATGGGAAATGCTCTATCAGAAGTAAAGAAGGAGACTTGATCACATCTGGTACTAAATCCAGAGGTAATGTATTTGAATTGAACACATTTGAAGCTTCTTGTTTTATTGCAAAGGTTGATGACAGTTGGTTATGGTACAAAAGATTTTGTCATGTTAACTTTGATAACATTGTGAAGGAAAGTATGACAAAAGTAGTAAGAGATCTACCTAAGATTGTAAATCCATCTAACACTATGTGTAGAGAGTGTGTTATGGGGAAGCAGACTAGAAACACTTTCAATAGAAAATCTTATTTAGCAAAAGGAAAGTTGGATCTGGTACATACAGATCTGTGTGGTCCTACAAGAACAAGATCATATTATGGTGAAAGGTTCAGTGTACTTTCTATTATGATATGGATTACATTATTTTTTCTGTCTGTTGTGATGAGGGTTGTATTTTCTAGAATGAATTTTGAAGTATTTAATGAATTGTTGGATGATTGTAAACCTTTTGGGACACCTATGGTGACTGGAAACAAATTGACTAATAGTGATGAGACTCAAAGTGTTGCACAGACTAAGTATAGATCGATGATTGGAGATCTACAATATCTAACTCACACTAGACTAGATATTACCAATGCAGTTGGAATTGTGGCTAGATATTAGGCAGATCCTAAAGAGACACATTTTGCTGCTGTGAAAAGAATTTTCAGATATTTGAAAGGGACAATAAAATATGGACTATGGTATGAAAAATTGGAAGATTTTACTTTGCAGGCTTATACTGATGCTGATTGGGCAGGTAATGTGGATGATAGGAAAAGTACAAGTGGTGTTGCATTTTTCCTTGGAAAAATATTGGTTTCTTGGTTGAGCAAGAAGTAGAACTGTATTGTTCAATCTACTACTGAGTCAGAGTATGTTGCTGCTGCAATAAACTGTACACAAGTTATTTGGATGAAAAAAATGCTGAAGGACATTGGAATAATTTTCAAAGAAGCAGTGGTTATCCATTTTGATAACACTAGCACAATGAATATGTCAAAGAATCTTGTAATGCATTCAAAGACTAAACATATTTATATTAAGTATCATTTCTTGAGGGAGAAGGTAGCAGATAAAGAGATTAAAATGGAGTATATTAGCACAAAGGAACAAATAGCATATATATTTACTAAAGCTTTTCCAAAAGATGCTTTTGAATATCTCAGAGGCATTCTTGGGGTGGTGGCCCCCCCCAGTGGTAATTAAATGATGTAGATGTGCATCAGTCCAATGGATCTTAGAGCTATATCATTCTCTAGACTTGATGTATGGATCTACTCCTTAGGGGGAGTGATCACAGGAGAACACTATGGAGTACATTTGGGTGATCTTGCACCTGGTTGATGGACATGAATATTTGAAAAAGCTACACCTTACAGAAGACTACAAATGAGTTATGGAACCCTTTTCCATTGCTGCCAAAGGTGGAAGGAATCTATGTGAAAATCCCTATTGTTTTGAGAGATTTGTGTTGAGGATATTGACAAGAATGTATTGAGAGAGAGTAATTTTGGGTTGATGCATATGGATTTTCTCATATGTTTCCATTAATGCCAAAGGGGGAGATTGTTGGATGATATCAGTTTTGGTTACTAATCATGCTGTTGATATTCATGTTTTGTCACTGATGTCAACATATATTTCTGTGGAGAGGATAGACTAGTTACTTGACTAACAGAAGTGTACAGACACTGTATAGATGATTCAGAATGATCAAAGTTAGATTTATACACAAGGATGTGTTTTTACCTTATTCCTAAGGTCACTTGGCTTTATGTTGCATACTGTGGATGTTACAGATGATTTGGTGAAAACTGGTTTCTGGACTGTAACTATGATTCTAGACAGAGCAGGTCTCTGTGTTTTAGGTATATATTTCTAGCGAAGATATTTAAGATGATGCAAGCTTACTAGTGGACAACTGACATGTGTTGGAGTAATGGGTTGAGTTCTATTTTTGTTTGGTTAATGGTGACATCAGCTGTGGTGTGTATTCTGAAGAAGACCTAATTGGTGGCCGACTTCAGACCTGTAGCGTGTAAAATGAATTATGAGCATGGATTATGGATCTGGAAGCATAATTGATGGATTGTAAATGATGTTTACTTGTTATAGGTATCGTGTGTATCTTAGGAAGGGGTTAAATAATTATTTGTATATTGGAAAGCCTTAATTGGATGACCTAATTAATTATTTATGTATTAGGAAAGCTTAACTGGATGACCTAATAAATTATTGTAAGAGGGTATATATGAGTGATCTTTTATTTTGAAAAGATGTGACAAAGATTGAAAAGGATAAGTGAAAGTTGTGAGGCTTGTTTGGCTGCTGGATGTAGAGCAGAGTTTTTAAGAATAATACTTCATTGGAACTGACCAAGCAAAGACAGTTTCTATCAGACAGCTCATTGGATTGTGTATTTTCTTTATACACTTGTTTAGATTGTGAATCCTTGAGGGTAGCTTTAACCTTCTTTGGGCACTATGCCTTGGCTGTGAGCCTACAATTTCTTTTGACTCCTAACAGGGTCTATCTCCTAACAGGGACTATGTACTGTAATGTTGTAACAAGCTCCTAATAGGGCTAAATCTTTTAACATGGATACTATACTCTTAGTACATTATTTGTGGGTGTTAATTCCGACTGAGGTTTTACCTTAGTAGGGTTTCCTCGACAACAAATATTGTGTTATGGTGTTGGCATTTACTGTGTTATCATTTACATTTGTAGATTTGGTTTATAAAGTTTAAAGTTTAATAATCTATATCACAACTGATTCGCCCCCCTCTTAGTTGTCTTTTGGATTGTTCCAATCACTTCACATACTTTTTACCTGAAAGTAAGTAGGCATTCACAACAATTCACATACACGTACGTTCCAATCACTGTATTGAAAGAAATATATAGTTTTTATGAAGCCCACAAACTTCAATTTTCTTCACATCCAATGAAATGAAACTGTAACTATTTAGAAGCTAAAAATAAGAAATATTTGATTCAAGAAATATTTCTGACCAACTAAAGATACCCCAATATAGATTAATTCACTAATATAAACCAACAGATTCATAAAAGTGAAATTTTTTCTTTCATTGATTTTAGAAAAAGATCTTCAAAGCATATCTCTTGACAAATTCACAAAAAACTATTTAAAACTCAAAACTATTGAGTCTTTCTAGCTAATCTACTAAAATTACTATCGGCCAATTCCAAGTTTTCTCTGGCTATATAGAGCCATCATTTTAAAGCATACAACTTAAAGTCCACAAAACTCTCCCAGAGCTTCAGGATAAAAATTATTTTTAAAACTGAAAAGAATGGCTAAAAGAGAACGAGCATAATATTCTAAAAGCACTCTGAGATCGATGGAACATGATCATGGAGTGGAAGATGAGATGGAGCCCATAGACTGGTCCTTAGCAACATTGGTGGCATGAACATTCCTCCACTCTTTGTGCGCATTGGAAATGCTGAGAATAGTGGCATGATGTGGCAGAGTGACATGGGTTATCCTCTATTTGAGTACCTTCTTGTCTTTGCACACCCATATAATTTTTTGTTTGTGCGATTCCAAGTGATAAAAAAAAACCACCAACATAGCTTCAATGTTTTCCATCAATGTAAAATCATCTTTGGTTAAATATTTATTGTCCTTTGTGGCTGAGATTCCTTTTTCAAACTCCTATGTCATTTCCCCTGCATCTCTGATGTTTTGGCCATCTTCACTCATCAAAGTGATGTTGAGACACTTTAGGTCTTTCTACATTATATCTGTAAGCTCTTTCATCTCGTTCAACAAATGGGTAGCTTCCTCATGTCTGACTTTGATAACTAAATTTTTCCATTCAATGTTTTTGATGTATACATAGAGAATATCTTCATCTAAATCTGGAACTGGATTTTCAACAAGGAACTTTACTATTCCATATTTCTCAATCTCTTCCATTTGATTCATCACATTGGCCCACTTTTTCTTTTCTTTCTCCCATTCAGCTAAATCTATTAGTATTTATGATATTGACGCTTCAACGGTCCCATGTGTTTGAACTAGTTGAGCAATATAATCAGTACCACGCTAAATTATACCTTGTATCCATTTTCCAAACACGTCAACAATGAGTTTGTTCCTCTGGATTTGTTCCAGAGTCTTTTTGACTTTAGGAGAGAGAGTATCAAAAGATTGAGGAGCTTGAGACATCGGTAGGGGGTTGAGATCCTGTATTTCCTATATAAAATCTGCAAACTTCTTTATCATTACCTTCAACTCCTTATCTTTTTCATCTTTGAAGGTCTTGTATAATATTTTCTTGGTAGACCTTTCCAGGTGCTTTGCATCCGCTGCTCTAGTGGAAATGCCAAGGTCTATCTTCTCGACTCTAAAATCACCAGCAGTGGCTTCATTGACATCTTTATCATCTTTAGGAACTGCTCGCTCAGCAACCCAATTCCCTATTTTTTCATCTATGTCAATCATAGACTCAATTTTAATCCTCTTTGATTTGACTGTTGCTCCCAAGCATTTACTAACCATATCTTCCACAAGAAGAGTGATAGGTAGCACATTTCTTTTCTTGCTGATTGATGTTTCCAGCCACTTGAGCGTGGGAGGTGGTGTCTGTAGAGGAGTAGCTATTGCAACAACTGCAGAATCCCTGGTATCAGACTGGCCGATTTCTAACATCTCAAATTCTTTAGATGGAGGATTTTGAATATTCTTATCTGATACTAGAGTGTCCATCTCATCCAAATTGATCACCTTTTTCTCCTTATTTGTCACAACATTCCTTTCTTTAGGTCTGGTTCTCTTAACTCACACATATGGGGCGATACATGGAGCACTTTGTTTTTTAGACTTGAGCTTATGAGATCTTTTATTTTTGGTCTTGGAGGAACCTGCAATAGAAACAACACATTAGATGGAGGTATAGGATTTTGAACAAGGTTGACAAGGGTAGATTTTCATGTGTTGTGCCTCTTTTGCACAGGAGGCCTTTTTTCATTAATCCATTTCTCAGTTCTTTTGATCACACTGAGAGTTTTGATGTGTATGCTGTCTCTTTAATCAATACCCAAATCTATTTTAGGCAAAGGTGATCTCCTAACTTTGGTTTTGAATTGATCATCAATAACTTCCTCACCTTCTTCTTCCTCTATCCCTGTAATGTTAGGGTCTATCTTTAGAGTAAGAACTTGGCTGTGAGTGAATCTTGACCACATCCTTCTTCTCACTTCAAAATCATCAACACAATTTTCCCAATAGTCTTCCATTTGGGGAAGATGTTGAAATTCATTAGGCAATTTAAAGTGCTTGGCTGCATAACCCATGTTGTTAAAATATTTCCTAGCTTCAAAGGTTTTCATCTTTAACTTGTTCAATTCTAATTCGAGGTTGAAGGCATCCGAACATTTTTTACATGTATAAAAACTGATCTCAATGGGAAAGATGGACTTTGCTCTACCCTTCCTATCTTTCACACCCTTATGCACATGAGCCAATTGATGACCTACTTTTGTTATGACATGGCTATCTAGAGCGTATCTCAGGAGCTTGAATGGATGACCTTTAAATCCTCCAACCCTAATGTAAGTGAACCTTCTAAACTGGAGAAAGAACCTCCCATAAGTGTTAATGAAGCTCCTAGCTTCCTCTGCAATTATTTTCTTAGTTGTATGCCAAATACTTAGACTTTAACCTTTTAAAATCATAAGATAAATGCAATTATGAACAAATTAACAACACCACAACACAACCATTTGTTGTTGAGAAAACCTTGTTAAGGGAAAAACCCCGGTGGGAATTAACACCCATAAATAATGCACTAAAAGTATAGTATACCTGTTAGGAGATTTAGCCCTGTTAGGAGCTAATTATTATATACATTACATAGTCCCTGTTAAAGGACATACCCTATTAGGATTTAAGAGAAACAACACACTCACTGCCTAGGCTCACTGCATAAACAAGGTTAAATCCACCTTAAGGACTCACTGTCTGAGATACAAATATACAAAGAGATAATATCTCGTGAACTAACTAATAACAACAATTTTTATTAAATAGTTCCAATGAAGTCATCAATTACAATTTCTTCTCTACATCTAGCAAAATTCTCAAATACAATCTCACAGCTTCCACACTTCACTATCCACTCTCCTAATCAAGAAAACAACTCTCCTTTATACAAGTTTACAATAAGAAATTAGGTGGGACAATTAAGACTTCCCCAATGCACAAATAATTATATAACCCCTTTATAAGATTCACACGGTACCTTAAACAAGTAAACATCAATTAAAAATTATCAAATATAATCTAAGATTTGTAATCCACGCTCACCATCCATAATACATGCTACATCTCTGAAGTTGACCCCAAATAGGTCTTCTCCAGAACACACACCAAAAATGACATCACCAAGAGTCTTGTAACCCAAGAATTATAAAAAACATTCCTCAATATGTCTCTTGACTTTCCCCAAGATCGCATAATATGAATCGTGCTCACACTCAAGTTATCTATAAAACTCAGAGACTAACTCTATCACAATTCTCTATCACTGTTCTGCAAACAGTCTTCACCAAAACCATTGTAACTCAAAACAAAAGAAACATAAAATGAAGTGACCTTAGATATAAGATCAAGGCTCATCCCTGTAGACATCCCCATCTTCACATACTCTGAAACATCTGTACAGTGTCCATACACTTTTGTCAGTCATCCATGCACCAGTGATAACTAGTCTTTCTGTCTTCATCTGAAACATATATTGACATCAATGGAAAAAAATGAATGCCAATGACTCCAACATAAGCCAATTCCAAATATCTCCCCCTTTGGAATTTATGGAAAAAATGAGAAAATCCATCAATCCAAAAGTACCACTCTCAGTACAATCTTCTCAATATCCTCTTCACATCTCTCCGCAAAATAGTAGGGATTTTTCATTGACTCTCTTTACTAAATCTCTCCCCCTTTGAAATCAATAGAAAAGGGTTCCATAAATCTATCTCTGGCCATCTTTCCTATACAAGGTGTAGCTTTTTGAAATCTTCATACCTATAACAACTAGGTGCACAAACACCTAAATGTATTCTGTTTTGTTTCTACGACCACTCTCTCTGAGGAGTGGATCCATACATCAAGTCCAAGAAATGATATAACTCTGAAATCCTCTAAACTGATGCATTCCTTCATCAATTATTTCTCTCAAGGAGGGTCTCTCACCCTGAGCACACCTCTGAGATACTCAAAGGAATCCTTTGGAAAAGGTTTTGTAAATATATATGCTATTTGTTTCGTTGTGCTGATATACTTCAGTTTAATCTCCTTCTCTGCAACCTTGTCTCTCAAGAAATGATACTTAATTGAAATATGTTGTCTTTGAATGCATAACTAGATTATTTGACATATTCACTATGCTAGTGTTGTCATAATGAATAACCACTAGCTCTTCAAAAGATATCCCAATGTCCTTCAACATTTTCTTCATCTAAACAATTTGTGTGCAATTTATAACAACAACATATTCTAATTTAGCAGTAGACCGAGCTATACAATCTGACTTCTTACTTAACCAAGAAATTATCCCTTTACCAAGTACAAATGCACCATGAATTTTAGTCTTTCTATCATTAACATTTCTTTCCCAATCAGCATCAGTAAAAGCATGCAAAACAAAATCATCAAAATTTTCATACCATAATCCATATTCTAGTGTTCCTTTCAGATATCTAAATATTCTCTTTACTGCATCAAGGTTAATCTCTTTAGGATCTTCTTGATATCTTTCCACAATTCCAACTGCATTAGAAATATCTAGTCTAGTGTGTGTTAGATATTGTAAGCCTCTAATCATAGATCTATACTTAGTCTAAAAAACACTCTAAGATTCACCAGTTTAGTGAAGAGAGTCAGCAAAAAATCCCTTTTGATATATTATTTACTACCAAAAATTTCACAGTAGGAGCATGATTAAATCATATTTCATAAGGAGTTTTATTAGTACCTTCTTTGATCTGAATTATGTTCAAAGTGTAGACTGCAGTACCAACAAATTCTCTCCAATGAACATGTGACATATTTCCTTCAAGAAACATAGTTTTGGAAACATCTAATATAGTTCTATTTCTTTTCTCTTCAATTCTACTATGTTGTGGTGTCCTTAGAGAGAATGTTTGTATGTATATTCCATGCTCTTCCCAGTACATATTGAACATATCTGAAGTAAACTCTCCACCTCTATCTGACCTTAAACATTTTATCTTCAAACCTGATTCGTTCTCAACTTTTTCTTTGAATATCTTGAATTTATCAAAAGCCTTAGATTTCTCTCTAAGATATGTAACTCACATCATCCTAGAAAAGTCATCAACAAAAAGTATTAAATACCTTTCACCATAGTAAGATCTTGTTCTTGTAGGACCACACAGATTTGTATGCACCGAATCCAACTTACCTTTTTCTGAGTAAGATTTTATTTTAAAAATGATTCTAGTTTGTTTCCCCATCACACATTCTCTACACATAGTGTTAGATGGTTTCACAATCTTTGGTAGATCTCAACAATATTTTGCATACTTGCTTTCACAATGTTATCAAAATTTATATGACAATCTTCTATGCCATAACTAATTGTTGTCAACCTTTGCAACAAAACAAGAAACTTCTGTAGTATTTAGCTCAAATACATTACCTCTTGACTTAGTACTAGATGCGATCAAATATACTGTTTGACTTTTGATAGAAAATTTCCCATCATTGAACTTAAAATGATAACCCTTGTCTACAAGATGTACAACACTCAGATAGTATTAAGAGGTGGAATAAATAAACTTTTGGCAATATTTTTTCTTCTAAGTCTGATATCATGACTGAGCTAAAAGAGGTTCAGGATTCTATTCAAAAGGAAGGGTATGTAAATACTCTTAAAGAACATGAAACTGAAATCTTGAGTAAATATCATGACATTGTGCACAAGGAGGAAATCTTTTGGAAACAAAGATCTAGAAACACATGGCTTAGAGAGGGGGACAAGAACATAAAATTCTTTCACATGATGACTACCAAGCATAAGGAAGCCAACAAGATATCTAAACTCAAAGTTGATAACAGACAAATGGAAAAAGAGGAGGATATTTCCAAGGAAGCTAAATTCTTCTTCTCTAATCTTCTATCCCAGGATGACCAGCTTGACCAGAACCTTCAAAGAAATCTTTTAGAGAGTATTCCTAAAATCTTGACGGATAATGATAATCACTTTCTCTTAGCCATCCCATCTAATGATGAGATTAAAGAGGTTGTCTTTTCTTTTGAAGGGAATAAATCCAGGCCCTGACGGATTTCCTATGTTCTTCTTTCATGAATATTGGGAGATCATACATAAGGACACTACTGATGCTGTTAAAGAATTCTTTGGATCAAAAAGAATTCTTAGAGAAATGAATGGTACTTTCATTGGTCTCATCCCGAAAAAAGTTGGGGTAGACACAATGGACCTCTTTCATCCTATCAGTCTTTGTAACTCCTCCTACAAAATTATATCAAAAGTTATCACTTCTAGGATTCTGAAACTGCTACCTAAGATAATTGCTCATCAACAAACTGGTTTTATTTCGGGAAGGCAGATTTTAGATTCTATCATTACCATCCATGAAAACATACATTCTCTGACTATGGAAAGAAAAGAAGGATTCATACTGAAGATTGATCTCTCTAAAGCTTATGATAGAGTTGACTAGAATTTTATGCAGAATGTTTTGAGGACCTTTGGTTTCAATCCCAAGTGTATAAAATTGATAATGCAGCTGGTGTCTTCTCCCACTTTATTGGTTCTTGTGAATGGGCCCCCCTCGGCCCTCTTTAAATAAACTAGAGGTCTAAGGTAGGGAGATCCCTTATCTCCTGTTCTATTCGTGATTGTTACTGAATGTTTGGGCAGGTACATTGAAAGTACTGTTAGAAAAGGGGAACTCAAAGGGTTAAAACCATCCTCCTCAAACTATGTTTGCTCTCATCAGTAATTCATGGGAGACTCCATTTTTATGGGGGAAGCTACCATAAATGAAGCCTGGAATCTTAAAAATGTCCTCAACAATCATGGTAAGGCTACAGGTCAAATTATCAACTGGAATAAAAGATTTATTTATTTCATTAACACACCTGAGTAGAGATAGCACAAGATAAGCATAATTATGAACTGCCAAATTGGGGAGCTCCCTGCTACCTATCTGGGCCTCCCCTTTGGGATTAATCCTCCTGATTCCTTTTGATGCTCTCTAGTGGAAAAATTTCATAAGAAACTTGCTGGGTGGAAAGAGCTCTGCTCAGTCAGACTGGTAAAATCCATCTTCTAAAATCTTCTCTTTAGAGTATACGAATCTATGCCCTAAGTCTCTATAGGATTCCCAACAAATTTGCTGAAGCTATTGAAAAAATTCAAAGGCACTTTCTTTGGAATGGTGTTGAAAAAACTAATAGATTTGCTCTTATTTCCTGGGATAAATTCTGTATGCCTAAATCCAAAGGTGGTTTGGGTATAAGGAAAATCAAAAGAATGAATGAAGCTCTCCTAGCTAAACTTGGATGGAGGGGTTTTACCTTGAAGGGTGAATGGAATTCTATTTGGCACAACAAATATAATAGGAATTCTAATTCAATAAATGATTTTCTTAATACTGAAGACATCTTGATGGGTTATTGTATATGGAAGAATGTGATAAAATTCAAAAATATTATAAGAAAAGGAGTGTAGTGGAAAGTTGGCAAGGGGAACATAGTGGATTTCTGGGAGGATATATGGATAGGTAGCCGACCTCTTGCTATGAATACTATTTGGGGTCCCTTTGTTGAATTATGCAAAGAAAAAATTGGTATTAAGGTCATGGATTATACTTGTAATGGGAAATGGAAGGATCTTACTACTGTGGATGATGCCCTTCTATATCTAAATATTACTCTCAATGCTATGATTCTAAACTCAGAAGAAGATTCTCTGATTTGGAAATATACTACGAATGGTAGTGTCACTGTGGGATTGACCTATAATCTCAATAACAAGAACAATGAAACTCCCTTCTGGGCCAAGGCTTGGATCAAAGGGCTTACCCCTAAAATCAACATCTTCTTCTGGACTACGATTCAAAACAAAATCCTCACTCTTGACAACCTCAAGAATAGAGGAATTTATATTACTAATATGTGTGTTTTTTCCAGGAAAGAGGAATAATCGGTCAATCATTTGTTCATCCACTGCAATTATGCTAATGAGGTTTGGTCCTATTGGATGAAGGCTTTCAATATTGATTGGGTCTTACCCAATGATATCCATAATATGTTCACCTCATGGGGTATTAATACTAAGAGTGAGTGCATTAGAATGATATGGAAAATTTCCCTTCCCCACATATCTTGGGCAATTTGGAAGGAAAGAAATGAAATAATTTTCAGAGAGAATGAGACCTCCCCTAAAATTTTATTTAGAAAAAGTCAAATTATGATTATTGAGAACTTCAAAATTATGAAAATTAAAGAGGATTCTAAAGGGAAAGAGAATAGTGCAATTCTTAAAAAATGGGGTATTAATCTTGAGGAGAAAGCCCACAATAACAACAGAGATGGAGTGGTATGGGAAATTCCTCCGAATGGCTAGGTTAAGATTAACTTTGATGGGGATTCGAAGGGTAATCCTGGTATTGCATGATGTGGAATGATCATGTGTGATGAGAAAGGCCATTGTATTGCTGTAAAGGCCATCCCTATAAGGGTTAAAAATAATCACATGGCTGAGGCTTTGGCAGCCCTCAATGGTCTTATAATGGCTAAATAAAATAATTATAAAAATGTCTGGCTTGAAGGGGATTCCTTGAATATAGTTAAATCCCTCAACAATATATCTAAACCCTCATGGATGATTAGTAATATTATTGATTATGCCAAGTCCATAATCAATAATATGAATAAATGTATTGTGACACATGTGTACCGTAAAGGCAATATAAGTGCAGATTGGGCATCCAACTACGCATGTAGAAGTGACCGAGTCTATACTTGGAATGACGATACCAGTATGCCGTATGATCTCATATCCCTTACACATAAGGAGTGGATCTACGACAGGCAGAGAAATGAAATTCATTTACTCAAATTAATACAGATAACACAAGTGATGTAAGTATTAATCACATGGCCGAGGCTTTGGCAGCCCTCAATGGTCTTATAATGGCTAAATAAAATAATTATAAAAATGTCTGGCTTGAAGGGGATTCCTTGAATATAGTTAAATCCCTCAACAATATATCTAGACCCTCGTGGATGATTAGTAATATTATTGATTATGCCAATTCCATAATCAATAATATGAATAAATGTATTGTGACACATGTGTACCATGAAGGCAATATAAGTGCAGATTGGGTATCCAACTACGCATGCAGAAGTGACCGAGTCTATACTTGGAATGACGATACCGGTATGCCATACGATCTCATATCCCTTACACATAAGGAGTTGATCTACGACAAGCAAAGAAATGAAATTCATTTACTCAAATGAATACCGATAACACAAGTGATGTAAGTATTAATTATGAGTAATTTATCCACTTGGTGTCGTAATACTTTTTTGCACAGATTTTGGGGGCTCACAAAAATTGAGTACATTATTGAAAAGGAGAACAATGGAAAAATCAAGCACATAGAGAAACAAATCAACATTGTTAGAAGATACAGGATGGGTGGAGGGAAGAAAAGACATGAACCTGCTGACTGTAATGAATAGAAGCAGAATGACAAAGTTTGGGAAATCCTCCAGAAGGGGAATTTTGCTACGTATATGGAGAACCTTCGTGGGGGAAACCCTGCAATTACCAATTTCTTTATGTGCAACTGGAAAAAAGGAAAGGTCAATTTCAATAATCAATGGATAGAAATCACTGAGGATCTTATTGCAGAGGCCATTGGTCTCCCTATGAATGGCATGGAATTTTACCGCGACCGTAGTTATTCTAATAAAGCGTATGAGCGGTTCCCTGAGAATGAGGAGGAGGCTGATAGACTTGCAAAGAAGGTAGGAGGTTTCTTTAGTACAACTAATATCATCCACCCTTGGCATTTTGTGTTATATGCTACTATTTGTTATCTTACCCTAGATGGAAGATTTACTAGAGCCTAAGGGCATCACTTTGTTAGCTTGAATTATTTTAGGCATAATGAAGAAATTAGCATTCCTTTCTATCTCATGAGCTCTTTCAATGTCACTATGAAAGAGTTTCAAAAAGACCCTTTTGGGGATCATGCCTCCCACCAAGGTTTAATGGTTCTCATTTATGATGTTTTAAAAATGAGGAAGTTGGATAAAATTATTGGTAAGGGTAAAATTCTCAATGATGTGGAGGCTGAGGATGAAGATTCGGGATAAAGATTTGATGAAGACACTAAGGATGAGAACATTCCTAGCACCGGGGGTAAGGAAAGATTGAAGGGTAGCTCTTCAAATATTTCCAAGAAAAAGCTAGAGAATGAGGATATGAACCCTAATTTGGAGGGTTTCAAAACTAAAGATGAGGAAACACCCAAAAGTCAGAGAAAAAGGAAAGCTAATCTCAAGAATAAGCTTTCGGCCTTCAAGAAATCGAAGAGGAACAAGGGTATCCTCATTTCCTCTCATGAGGAGGAACCTGGTCATGAGAGTCTGGAAAATAAAGAGAAGGTGGAGAAAGATAAGGAAAATACTAATACAAAGATCGAGGAAAAAGAGGTTAGACTTCAGGAAAAGGCTAATTCTAAAACTATAGGGAATGCTGAGGAAAGCTTCAACATTAGAGTGGACCAGAAAGATAGCATCCTCTCTTTTGGGAGGTTCATGGCTACCATAGCATAGGATATTATGAAAATGAAGACTGATATCAATGATTAGGCTAAGATTGTGAGTATGATAAAAGTTGCTACCTTCGGGGAAGAGTCTATGGCAACCAACTTGAAGAACTGGACTGAAGCTATTAAAAAAGGTGAAGCATTTGGGGAGCTAGGCACTAAAGTGTTGACCATGGAGGATAATATTAATAACAAAGATGTGGAAGTCAGGAATATTGAGGAGCATCTGTCCTCTCTGGAAGGTAAAATAGAAAAAATGGATCTGATGGTTAGAAAAATCTAAGAGTAGAGCTTTAACATTCTGAAAGTGTCTGTTGAGCAATGCAAGAACTTGATGGAGAGATTCGAGGCCAATAGAGGAGAGGAGAGTAAGGAATCCAAAGAGGGGCTAGGTACTAGAATTCATACTCATTTAAGCATAAAGAAGAAAGACATAGATCTTGAAGACATCAGGATTTCAATGGATAATATGGAGCTCCTTGCGGAGCAGGCAAAACACTTGATGGAGACCAGCTAGCTCCCTGTGCACTTTCTTTTGTTTTTGGGCTATCTTTTCCTCTAGCACTGTCTTTTTCTGCTTTTTGAACTTGTAGGGCCTAGTGCCCCTATTTCTCTTTTGTCCCATTTTTTGGTTGTTTGACTGATCAACTTTGTCTATCTTCTGATCTTCTGTACAAGGTTTTAGGACCTTTCAAATCCTACTTTTACTTAATCAAAACACTCAACAAGTTATGATTAAGTCCAAAAAGAAATACATCATCAGTATTAGTTTTACCATCAAGAGAAATCGATCCCACTCCAATAATAAACTTAGGAGTATTGTCACCAAATCTGATTACACCACCATCCTATTTAGCTAGCTAAATAAACTTTTTTTTTTCACTAGTCATATGATGTGAAAAACCACTGTATATGATCCATTCAGATTTATTTTCAACATGTGAAACTAGGGCTTTCTCTTCATGAATAGGTTCATCATCTTTAATATAAATAAATCCAATTTCATCATAATCCACAACATCATGAACAGAAACTCCTTCACTAGCTTAGTAACATTTCTTATCCTTGGAGTAATTAGGTCTATGAAACTTAGATTTATGTTTAGGAACCCTTGTAGGACATCTATATGAAAAATGACCTATCTTATTGCATTAACAACATTTCAGAGGTAACTTTCCTTCAAAATTACCCTTATCTCTCTTCTCTCTTGTTGCAATCAGGGCCACAATTTCATATAACTTCCTTTCTTCTTCCCGTATCTTTTCCCAATCATCAATATATTCACCAAGCTCTTCTTGCAAGTAAATTTTGCTGGTGCTCGCAAGCCCTGATACAGTCTTTTTGTTACTATGCACAATTGCCTTGAATGCTGATTCAACCTTAGGTAATGAATCTCCCAACTTTGTGGCTTCAAAGGTAGTTAATTTTGCAATCAACATCTCTTTGTTGAAGTTCTCCATCAAAGTTATGATCTCCTCTATAGCTTTTACTTTAGTTTTGTAAATAGGTGTCATAGATCTAAGAATATTTGTGATCACTTCTTCTTCATTGTAGGTGCCTCCAGAGTTTCTAATGCCTATTACAACCTCATTAACCCTTTGTACATATGATTTAACATTCTTATCATCTTTCATTTTCAAGATTTTCATCTTTGTCTTCCAATTCTGTAACTTCACCTTCTTAGTAAACTTATCTCCTTCATATAGTGCCTCTAATCTTGACCAAATTTTATGTGCATAATCCAAATCTTTAACCTCTGTGAAATGACCTTCAGAGAGCGCACTAATCATTACTTCTCTTACAACCATGTTACGAGAAAACAAATTCTTTTCATCATCATTAGCTGTATCTAATTCATCTTCAGTATTGATATGCTCATCTTTCTTTGTAATCATCCAGTAGTCAATTCAAAAACACAACAAATGAGTTCTCATCTTGTTCTCCCAACTATCAAAATTTTTAGGATCAAACTTCAGACTCTCTTTCCTATAAAATTCCATCTTTAGGATCATCTCAAGCTATTAAGCTTTCTCTCAAAGGACTAAAAGCTCTGATACCAATTGTTAGCAATAATAGTCCACCCGTACAACTGAGAGGGGGGGGGAGGGGGTGAATCAGTTGTATGCCAAATACTTAAAATTTAACCTTTAATAATCAAAAGATAAATACAATCCTAAACACATTAACAAAAACACCATAATAAAACCATTTGTTGTCGAGGAAGCCTTGTTGAGGAAAAAATCCCGATCGAAATTAGTACCCACAAATAATGCACTGAAAGTATAGTATCCATATTAGGAGATTTATCCATATTAGGATATGATTATTACATACTATACACAGTCCCTGTTAAAGAAAAGACCGTGTTAGGAGTCAAGAGAAACAATAGGCTCATTGCCTTAAGAAGGTTAAATCCACCTTCAGGACTCATTGTCTGAGATACAGATATATACAGATATAACATATGTTGGAATTAATGGGAAGTGTGTACTTAGAGGGGAGGGGTGAATCAGTACCTCTAAAACTTTTATATCCTTTAATCAATTAACCTTTGTGTAATCAATTGTTTATCCAACCATCTGATCTATACTATCTTGATGTAAGATATATCGATTCATAAAATTAACATACATGTGAACATTCATGAAAGTAATTGACACATAACACAAGATATGATATCACAAAAAACTCCTGTTAGGAAGTAAAAATTACAGTGGGGATGGCACCCACAAATTCTTCACTATCTGCAGATTGGAAGGGGCTGGTTAAGGCTTACAATTTGATCATTTTTTATGATCTACCCGGTTAAGAGTATTTGTGGAGACCTATTAAAGTCTACTCTGTTAAGAGCTTTGCAACACTATTGAGTGTGCACTTGGTTAAGAGATTTATAGTTGGACTGTTAAATCCACCTTCCTTGAAAGGATTTTTACAATTTGCTTCACTTGTTAGAATGATAGGAAATTACAATTTGACCTGGTGTATGCAATCTCCTATTGCTCATTATAGATCCAATTAAGTTTTGATAAAAAAGATATATCACCTAATGTGATTGAATAATACCTCTAATTCTCAGTAGCCTCTATCCTTGGTTCTGATAACCAAATTCACCTTTTTCTGTTCTGGTTCTTGAAACTTTCAGTCTGATCCATAGATGTGCTCGTAGGCTTCATTCATCCTCTTATCCTTTTTCCTCCCATACATAATGAATGATTGCATCATCAATTTATAAGATAGATTGACTTCATCAAGTTTCACGTAAAACAATGTTAACTCTAAGATCAGGTTTATAACTTTTACCTTGATCTCCTAGTCTGTGTTTTAAATCAGTTAGACTGATTAAAGTACTTACATTCATGTTTATTATCCCTAAAGAAATGGATTTAAAAGACAAATCAAGATTCTATAAATAGAATAAGACTATTTTATCTGACGTGGAAGTCAGATCCACTTTTTGTGGGCTGCAACTGACTTTCAGTTTCTGACAGTCGGTTATGATCTGAAATTAGTTGACTATCCTTCGGGTTCCTTGTTTGAATTGTCCTCTTGGTTTGCAATATATCCTACACCTCGGTTTCTTCTGTTGGGTTCCTCTTTATCCTTTCCACTTTACAATTTTGGGTTACACACAAAATTGTGTCATTGGTTTTCTTTGTACTTAGCCGTTTTTGGTGATCTCTTGTATCTGTATTTTAGATTTGCTCTTTGTCCTATCTTTCGATGTATGCTTACGAAAATTATTGTTTGCATAATAATAAAAAAATAATGTCATTAATCTCCCCCTTTGACATTAGTATAAAAAATTGATATGTGCAAAATACTAACAAAATGTTAAGTATATACAACATATATAATCCTTAGTCATATCCTTAGTCATTTCATGACTCCCCCTATGTATATGCTGGTATATCATTATTTTCCCTTATGGATAGCTATATTTACATATCATTACTTTCCATCTATACAGTATGGTACATACATATTGTGTGATGAAAATGTGTCACACTTCTATGAATCATTCCATTCAAGGTTGGTCAAGAATGAGGCCTCAAATATCGACTCATAGCTCCCTAGTCATAGAGTGCAAAGGTTTGTAATGGAGGTCCTCAGAGTGACCTAGTTGTGCCCATGCAAGTACACCATAAAATGAGAGATTCAATGGATGAAAATGAAATCTATTCTATATGATTGCAATGCATGAAAGGAAATTAATCTAAATGATAACAATGCATGATTAATCTATGAAAGGAAATATGGATGCAATATTAATCTATGAAAGGAAATATGAATCTAATCTACACAAGTAGCCATGGATGCAAGAAAAGAGAAGTTTCAATATCCAAGCTTGAGTGCTCAAATTATCCTCCAAAATTTCTCTCCAAACCTGCAGCATAACAATGCATAAAAAAAGTCATTTTCAAATGAGGAGAGGTTTCCTTTTAAAGAGTAATAGACGGTTGAGATTAAGAGGAAAAAATCAAAGGCTATGATTAAGAGGCAAAAAGCCCACCACTTAGGAAGATGTAAAGAAAAAAGGATTTTTATTTAATTTATTTCCTTTTTCATCAAATAAAGTGCTTTAAGTGGGAATTTTTATTTATTTAATTCAAAGAGGGGTTTTCTTTTAATTAAATAAATTAGAAGAATTTTATTTAATTAAATGGGAGGAATTTAATTTAATTAAATAAGATGAATTTAATTAAAAGGGAGATTAAATCTTTTAATTAAATAAAAA
>MU225647.1:2107128-2118414 GCA_018584345.1 Thuja plicata | reverse complement strand
CTTTGACTAGAAGAGCTATGTGAGGATGCATCTTTCTCAATTTTTGTTTAACTGGTTTGACATTTGGAGCTATAGATAAGTGATGCATGATAAGATTAATGTCCAACCCTGGCATATCTAAATAAGTCCACACAAAATTGATCTTATTTTTCTATAAGAACTTATTGTAAGCTTCTTTTTTTTTTGGTGACAAGGATTCAACAAAGTGTACTATCTGTGGAGCCTCATCTGTACCCAAATTGACTGCTTGTGTTTTTTCAATAAGCACTGAAGATCTATCTTGAAAATAGTTAGGGAGATGATCAAGTACCTCATCCTTAGGCACCTCAAAGAGGTTTTCACCCTTGGATACGTCATTTATTTTTACTTTTTTTGGTTCTAATACCGCCACATAGTGGTTTTCACCATCAAAACACCTATTCTTTTGATTTAATTTTCTTTTTATCTTGTGACTAAGGTACTTAATGTCTGGCTTTGTCATACTGGTAGCCAGTTCACTGGTGGAAGAGACTACAGGTTCAATGGCATTTAGGTAACAAGCTATCTCATAATCATTTTGGAATGTTAAAAGCTCAGGTTCTTGATAGCATTGGGACTAATCAATAAGGTCAGGGTGAACAAGAGGCAAGTCAATGACTGGGTCAAGGTTATAAATGTGAATGATGTTATCGCTGGTGACCGAAGAGTCAGAGTTCGTCAAGTATCCCTCTAAGCTACCCAAATCAGGATTCATCCTAACAAGTGAAATATCATCCACAAAGGAAAGATGTGGGTTTGAATCCTCTAATCCTACATGTGGCTCATTGGCTACCTCAAATTGAGAACTATAAGCATGAACAACATCAATGTCTCTATCAACTGTGGAGGGCTCTGAAAAAGAATCCCATTCATACTCATTAGAACTTGTATCTGAACTGTGACTAGGATGCTTACACCATAAAGGTTTGGGACATCGCGATGTAGAAGGTCCAGCTTCATCAAAAGTAGCACTTTCTATTTCCATTAAACGAACAAGATTCTTTTGCTGACGCTCTCTCAAAGGATTTTCTATATCCGATTCTTGTTCTAAATTTGCAACTGATGCACGGGTGACAAAAATATCTGAAACTCCCCAAAGGAGATTAGTGGAAGGGACCCAATCTTCACACATATCTTTCTGATTTATCAAATTAGGTATATACTTTGGTTCATCGTCACTATCCAACTTTTCAAAGAGAGGATTAGTGTGCTTGTTGTAATTTTCAAATCCTAGTCTAACTGGCTTCTTAGACTTGCATCCAAATTGAGCATGATCAAGAGGTTTGTACCTAGCATCCAAATTGTGATTAAGGGAGCCATATCTAGGATAGCCCATCTGTTTGAAAAAGGTATACCCTCATCCATAAGTCTTAGGAGAGGGAGAGAAGTTCTCATTGTGCATATATTTTTCTTCTCTATAGATCCAGTCTCTAACAAATGTCTCTTCTTTCTCATTTTGGATAGGTGAAACTAAAAATGTTGTGAGGGAGTTGAGTTGATACCCCCCCATACCAAGGTTTATTGACTTAAGATTGTCTTTGCATTCAGCCAAGGTAGCATCAAAATCTCCTGCTTCTCTATTGAGGGGAACATGAGCCCCTATTGAAATTGAATTAATAGATAAAGTGTTATCCCCAGGTATACAAATCTCTATTCCATTGTAGGGGAACTTAACACATTGATGATAGGTAGACGACACTGTTTGCATATAATGAATCCATGGTCTACCAAGTAAGATATTGTATGCAAGGAGTCCAGCATCAACTATTTGAAATAAAATATCCTTTTGAACAGGGCCAATCCTAACAGGAAGGACGCCCAACCCCTTGGAACTTCTTTCTGCCTCATCATAGGCTTTGATAGTAATCCTTTTTCTAGTATCTATAACCTCTTCAAAATAACCCAATTCTTTCAAAAGACTAAATGAACAAATATTAAGCCCAACACCCCCATCTATCAACACATGCCTAAAATGGGTTCTATGGATCATGACCTCGATATGAAGGGAAAGATTGTGCAGATGGCTCAAAGCTTTATCATCATCTTCTGAAAATGTAAGGTAATGAGGGCTAGCAATGTGATTAACCATATTCTGGAATTGATCAATATCTAAGTTGTTGGGGACATTTTCCGTACGCAAAGCACCCTCACGGATTTGTTTATGTCTTGGAGACAACTCTAAGAGCTCAAAGATCAAAAACTGAGTGGGAGTTATTTGTAAATGATCAACAAGACTGTAACTCAATTTAGGATTGATAGCTGGTTTCAAGGTGACAGGCTTGGATGTCACTGAATTAGGTTTATTGGATTGACTTGAATTGGGTCCTCTAATGACAATGGGACCTTGACTTTGGGTAACAACATTAAGGGCTTGCGATGACCTTCTAGAGTTAGGACCCCTTAGCACCACAATAGGTTCTTTATCAAAAATAGGAGGAGAGTCTTCATCTAGATCATAACCATAAGGATCTCTTCCACTCATCATATTAACATTTTCTTCCACAAATTCAAGCATGTTTATGGTATTCTCTACATCTGTGTAAGTATCGTTGATCTCATCTTTTCCATTCTTAGGTTTAGAGGTTTCCCCTTTTTCATATTTGGGCAAAGGTTCCTTGAATTATTTGTGATTGACATTAGTGTTCAATCCATCTATTGTAATTTGTTTACTCTCAATGAGATCTTGGATGATATGCTTGAGTCTCCACCAGTGTTCAATGTCATATCCAATACCATTATGAAATATGCAATTGGCTTTCTCCTTCCACCAATGTGGTTTAACTTCTGGTATATGAAAATGTGCAACATCCAGAGGATATGCCAGATTGTTATCAATAAGTTTCTTTAAAATTTGCTCATATGACTCACCAAGTTTTGCAAATTGACACTTTTAACTCTTAGGCTTACCTTGGTAGCTTGACTTACTTTCTTGTTGATTGGATGTATTGAGCTTTGTAGCTTGAACAATACTTGATAAGTGGAGCACATGGTGATCTTTAGGTTGGGAGGAATCCACAACTCCATCATTAACCACTTGTTTATTCCTATTCCAATATTGGTTCTTCCCTTTATCCTTGTTAGAGTTTTTGTTTTGACCATTGTTGTTGTTATTTCCATGTTTGGTCAAAATTCCTTGTTCTCTTAAAACATCCTCAATTCTACATGCGGTCTCAACCATGGTGTCGAATGAATCAAAAACCATTTTCTTAACTTCATACCACATTTTGGGAACCAAATTAATAACAAGAATTTCAATCTTTTCATTATTAGGAATAGTTCTAGAATAGCAAGAGAATTTTCATCTCCACCTTTGCAAGAAGGTAACAAAGGATTCTCCTTGATTCTGCTTTAAGCTACATAAGTCTAACAAAGTGATAGATCTTGAAACATTGTATGCAAAGTGTTGAAAAAATCTGTGCACAAGCTCTTTGAAGGTCTTAACAGGGGGAGTTATCTTAGTAAACCATTCCATTGCTTGTCCCTTAATACTTCGTGGGAATAACCTCACAAGTTATGAATAATCTTGATGGAACTCAAAACTTGTGGTATAAAATTGGCACACATGATCATGTGGATCTCCACTCCCATCATATTTTTCATATTGAGGAATTTCAACCTTTCTAGGAAATTATTTCATGTCAACACTCTTATCAAAAGGATTAGGACAAATCGAGTCCAACGAGAAAGAATTCATAGGTGCAAACATCTTGTCCATTGTTATTTGCATTTCATTGAGCTTCTCCTCTTGAGAGGGACCTTGCTTCTTAATCTTTCTATCCACATCAAAGTTGTAAGGGATTGTAGCACCCTTGTTGATTAGACTCTCTAGGAACTTATCCTTGTTTTGCTCAACATACTTTTCCACATACTATTGAAAAAGTGGCTCTTGTTGCATTTTCATGAAATATTGGGAGGTGCAATCAAAGCTCGAGCTACTAACCCCATATTGTGAACCATAATGAGCACGTTGTAAATATGGCCTTGAGTTCCTAGGAGGGGTTTGTCTCCTATGATGATCATGTCTAGAAACCCTTCTTCCTCTAGGGCTAGGAGATCATGATGGTGATCTTGAATGTCTCCTACTCTATGGAGTCCTAGGAGGAGTGGATGGAGGAGAACTGTTTCCACCACTAACATGCATATTGTTGAATGAATCATTGATTTTTCTAGCCAAGAGCCTATCACACTCCTCTTGAAAGGATTTCCTTTCCATTTATATCAAAGTTTGTTTCTCCAACTCTAGGCATCTAATCTGTTCTTCCTTATGAGCCTATTCATCTTGGGATGCTTTTTTCACACTCAATCCTCTGGAGTCTGTCACTCATGTAATTGGTAGGTGTTTTAAGAGGTGAGCTTGGTCTTGAATTTTGAAACAAGTTGTTGGTATAAGTTGTATTGACATGAGTATCATAAAGTTCATCTCCTTATTTCTCATGTTGTGATAACTCATCATCATAAGCATGTCTCTTGCCTCTCTCTCCCTCAGCCCTTTGGTGTGAATCCAAATATCTTATTGAAATAAGGGGTGAGGTTGGTCTACTATTATTAGAGGAACCATTGAATGAAATAGCATCTCCACTCTTTGCAAACATATCATCATAACATTTATCCCTGGCTTCCCAAGTCATCATGTAACTCATATCCATAGAAGAGCGAGAAGATACTAAGGGGGTACCCAAATCACTAAGATGAATCTTGGAATCAAACCACACTTCTGAGATATTCCTAGGTGATTGATCAAATATGGGTCCTTTTTCCTTATGTCTTTGGCGAGTTTGAACTAGGGGTAATTGGTTAAAAACCACTTGAGGTCATTTTCCCTAATTTACATAATATCTTGTTGTAACTGGCATGAAAGAAAAGGTACTAGCTGATAGGATGACCCTAATAAATGTTGGTACCAAACTAGGATAGAAAAGGGATTAACTTGTCCAAAAAGAGGTGATAAGATAGAAAATTTTCAAAAGGCGTAAGCCAACACTGCCATAGAGGTGTCCAATAAATTTGGATGAATACCCTAGCACATATGGATCAGGAGGATGGTCTTACCAAAATTATATTAATTGAGATTGAAATTTTATGGAAGTGGATTCACAAGAGAGTACCAAAACTCTCCAAGTGTGTTATCAAAGAATCTAAAGGTTTATCTTTTCAACAAGGACAGTTTCTAGCTCACCAAGCGCCAAGCAAGGTCACTTGTGAAATCAAAGATTGCTAATGAAAGAGGTCAAAACAAAAGAATCCAAAGCTAAAAAAGCTTCTAACAATAAGGTAAGTAATCCAATCTGACCTGGATCAACCCAGAAAACTGAAAATGATAGGACAACAAGTTAAACAGGCTAAAAAATGACAGTAAGCAGCTTACTGGCAGACAATTTTGCGCGAGGAAATGTGGGTTCACACGAGAAAATGCAAGGTTGCATGACAAAATGCACAAATCCGTCTGAGAGAACTTAGACTGGTGAAATAGAACAGATAGTAAACTGACAACAAATGCAAAATATGGCGCGATGATTCTCAGGTAGCCGTGTGAGGAAACACAGTGAACAACGTGAGGAAACAGTTTTCTCGCTTGAGGAAAGGACACAGAACTTAGTTTTCATGTGATTTAAATAACCAACTAGGTACATCAATAAATTTTATCATGAATCAAGCATATAAGACAACAATCAGGGAGTTCAAGAAATCAATGTCTTCAAACAATGAGCAAGGGACAAAGCAACCTTGCACATGAACATAGATAGTGTTATAGTATTTCTATTCCATAAGAATGCTACTTGTGTATGTTCTCAAAATGTTTTCCAATCACGCACATAGTCCTAGAAAATAAAAATTTGGTTGCACTATGGTTCTTAGTAATGGCTTGACTCTGCAACTTTTGTAATCTCAAATGGGTGAAATCCAATCCTGGCGCACCGAGGTTTTGACACAGTCTGAGAATTTAATCAATCAGGAGCTGCTGAGGAGATCTGACAACCCACAAGAAACTACACCCGTAAAGATTTATTCCATAAGGACATTTATATAGCGACTACTGCTACCATGGCGAAAATGGATATTAGATTTTGAGGTTCCGTCTATGTGGTTTACCCAATAAAGGGAATGTCCACTACAATTAACCCTCTCTAACAAGGAAGACTCACAATATGGACCACATGGGGACTTGGTTTGGATTCAAGGGTTCCAAGTTTCTGATTCTCCCAAAAGGGAAAAGAGTATAATCCTCTAGCCTCTTCACCTCACCAAAACATAACAAACAAGATTAAATGACCCACTAATTTGAAATCATCTCATTCAAGATTCACACAACAAAAAATGACACCAATCCCCTCAAAGAGGGAAAGTATTGATAAAAGTTGAATCCCAAACCAAGTTGACCAATGAGATAACAACAAATCCTTCCCTACCTACAAGGGGATCTATCGTCAAGAAGAGCTTCACATGTAAGACAAGCGAATGAAGCCCACTCTCTCAAGATCTCCACAAATAGTGTTCATAGGGCCTAATTACTATGTGAAACATATGTGTAAGAAAGAAAATCTAGGTCCATTTTTAGAGCACCAATTAGAAATGTGATCTATGAAAGCATGAAAGACTCAAGCTAAAAACATGAGAGGTTCATTTTATTTCTAAAATCCAAATGTTATAGAGATCAACAAAATACCCCAAATCCAATGCAACACAAATCATTTTGTTGTTTATCCAAGCAAGTCCAAATCAGCAACAGCAACAACAACAACAACAAATCACAAACCACCAAAAACACTAAACATTAGTGGTTAGTATGAAAAATCAGAGATATATGAATGTAGTAATGAAAAACAACTCTTTGGTATGGAGTCTTGCATGAGGATTTGCACAGTACCACACGAGAAATCGCACAACTACGTGAGGAAAGGTGCATGCCTGCACGAGGAAGTGCATATACAACACAACAAATATAGAAAAAAACAAACCAGTCATAGATCACAACCTGGTGCTAAATATTGCACAAGGATCCACACAATGCCAAGCGAGGATTCGCATAGAGCCGCGCGAGGAAACACAGAATCCAGCACAATCTCGCCTACAGACCTGCAAAATCTCATGCGAGATTTCCCTATAGGAAAAAATAGCAAGTACGAAAAAGATGAAAAATAAAGAAATCTAAAAATAAATGACAAAAAATAACTAAAAGGACAAAAAATGAATCTCCTGCCCCACGGTGGGTGCCAAAAATGTGTGATGAAAATGTGTCACACTTCTATGAATCATTCCATTCAAGGTTGTTCACGAATGAGGCCTCAAATATTGACTCATAGCTCCCTAGTCATGGAGTGCAAAGGTTTGTAATGGAGGCCCTCAGATTGACCTAGTTGTGCCCATGCAAGTACACCATAAAATGAGAGATTCAATGCATGAAAATGAAATCTATTCTATATGATTGCAATGCATGAAAGGAAATTAATCTAAATGATAACAATGCATGATTAATCTATGAAAGGAAATATGGATGTAATATTAATCTATGAAAGGAAATATGAATCTAATCTACATGAGTAGCCATGGATGCAAGAAGAATAAGAAAAGAAGAGAGAAGTTGCAATATCCAAGCTTGAGTGCTCAAATTCTCCTCCAAAATCGCTCTCCAAACCTGCAGCATAACAATGCATAAAAAAAAGTCATTTTCAAATGAGGAGAGGTTTCCTTTTAAAGAGTAATGGACAGTTGAGATTAAGAGGTAAAAATCAAAGGCTATGATTAAGAGGCAAAAAGCTCACCACTTAGGAAGATGTGAAGAAAAAAGGATTTTTATTTAATTTTTTATTAATTTATTTCTTTTTTCATCAAATAAAGTGATTTAAGTGGGGATTTTTATTTATTTAATTAAAAGAGGGGTTTTCTTTTAATTAAATAAATTAGAAGAATTTTATTTAATTAAATGGGAGGAATTTAATTTAATTAAATAAGATGAATTTAATTAAAAGGGAGATTAAATTTTTTAATTAAATAAGATGAATTTTATTTAATTAAAAGGGAAATTAAATCTTTTAATTAAATAAAAATGATCAAACCTTAGGAAATATTGAAATAATTGAATTAATTACGATTTGATCAAGGAAATTGATTTGAATTGAAAATGCTGCCAAGCCTTGATTTAGGAATTTGATAAATTGATTAAAATGTTAAATGGGGCCCATAGTCTAGGCGACCATTTTAGGGTGCATACACATATCATTTTCCCCCTTTTTTGATATTAAGGGCAAAGGTTTATACCTTATAGATTATAAAAAATGTGAGAGTATGAAGACTTCATATCTTCCATCATCTTCTCCCATTGGTCTTTCAGGTTCTCTAGAGCCATGTGCTCGAGTGTTATCCTTGAGTGCATATCATAGATGCTGTTTGCAACAGACATCTTTCCTTGCTGAACTGATATGCTATTGAAGAAGTGTCAGATTTGGTAGAAGTTGAGCCTGGAGCTCAGTGACCTCTTCCCTAAATTGTGTTTCTACTTCCCATAGTTCCTACCTTAACCTTTTAATCTCAATAATCTTCTCATAATGCAACTTAATTGCATTGTCTCTGGTGGTTAAGATTTTAGCACTATTAGCTAGATCAGAATCTAACTTTGCTATGCTTTCACTATGGTCCTTTGTGAACTTTTCCAATGTGCTTAGTTGTTGAATCAAGAAAATAGCTATAGCAATAATAGGATCTAATTCACTTATGAATTCAAAAAGCTTTACCTTGTTAACTAACACTTCTTGGCTGATCTTTTTAACAAGTTTCTATTGGTACTTCTACTCTGATCTGTCCTCAATTGCCTTCTCTGCATCAATGTTCTACATTGTAATGGCTTTTGTGAGAGTGGCTAGTTGATCAAGTATCGATTTATTTTGATCAAAATAAACATCGGGTATAATCTGGTGCAATATGTCCCTAGTTGTTTTGAGTACCATGGAGTCTTGGTGCTTCTTTTTCAGGTTCTCCTGTAATGCCTTCCTCTGGCTTATTTCACTGTATTCTTTCAATGCTTCATAATCAAGTGTGGTAGGGTCACATTTGGGTATCTTAATGATTTCATCTAAGGTGACTTCCGAATTATTCTTCTTGGATTTCTTCTTCTTCTTATGGGTTAAACTTGAATGTAGAACCATTGCCAATTTCTTGGCTTTGTCTATTATGCTTGATGAAGTAACTTGTGGTGTTGTATCTTTTTGCTGCTTGGTTTTGGTGTCATCTCGTCAGTTTTCTTTAGATGTCTCCACATCAACCTTTACATTATTGGTAGAAACTTTATAAGTTTCCTCAGGAGTACCATATTTAGTTTTATCCCCTTCATCAGTGTCCCTAGCTTCATCTATCTTTTTTTGTGCATTCTTCTTGGTTTTTTCTCCATCTATTTGATTTGTAAATCCTTCTGTAACCTTGTCAGTTTTGATTACAATATGAGTATCTCTGATGTTCTTCTGATCATCAGTGTTTTCTTTCTTTCCTTCTTCCCCTACATCCTTGGGAATGCTTGACTCTTTGTCAGGTGTTTTGTCTTTCTTTTGAAGTATATTGATGGCTTGCATCAATATTGGCATGTTTCATCATACGTTCACCTTTGCAGTATCAAATATAGTGTCCTATTCATTGGTTTTGTCCTTGATAACATTGACATCTTCATCCTTTTGTATTTCTGCTACTGGACCATCGGTTATGTCAATGACTGTGTTGTCCACAATGACTGTGTTGTCCATAGTGTTGTCTAAAAAATCCATATTTTTGTTGCCAGATGTGTCTTGTTCTTCCTTGTCTAACTCAACTGATGTGTCATCTTTTGCATCTTTGATTAATATCTATTCTTGAGTTGCTTGATTATCATCTTTCTGATGTGGGCCTTGTTCAGGGATTGCTTCCTCAATAGGTCTATTTAGAATTTTACTCCACTTTTTTTAACTTTCTTTTTCAAGCTCTATAAGTTTCCCTTCAAGAAATTTGTAGGCTCTCAACTTGGGTGAGAACTCCTTTTTATGGTTCTCCATCATCTCATCAATTTCTTCTTTCTTGGATTCAGAAGGCATAAGAGAAACAAGTACCCTTTCCCTTATCTCCTTCTCATTCTTTAATGCAAATGACCATCTAGCATATAATCTATCCAAGAGTTCCTTTGGTACCATACCACCTTCTAATTTTATTGGTACATACTTGAACTTGTACATCTTTGCAATGATGGAATATTCAACTTTGTTTCGATCTTCTGGATTCAGTTTTAACCATCTTCTTATCTTAGAATCTGTAATAGATCCTGAATTTGTAATAGATTTGCATACCTCATCAATGCTTTCTATAAATTTAACCTTTTTTTTCTTGTACACCTTCATCTTGTTCAGTGTCCTCAATGTCTTCTCTAG
Organism: Thuja plicata; assembly: GCA_018584345.1. Taxonomy (NCBI): domain Eukaryota; kingdom Viridiplantae; phylum Streptophyta; class Pinopsida; order Cupressales; family Cupressaceae; genus Thuja; species Thuja plicata. The sequence continues at coordinate 2,108,014 of MU225647.1, read as the reverse complement.
TTTTGAAGAGCTTCCTTATTCTTTTGTTTGGCCCTCTTTTCTGTGTGGCTGGTTTCCTCTTGTATGTTCTAACTTTTCCTTTCTTCAAGGGTGAAGGAGTTGAGTTCTTTTCTGTTTGGCTTCTTTTCCTAGAAGTAGCTATGGTTCTTTGCTTCTTTGCTGATGGAAGAGGTGGTGAATCTGACTCTGTGGCCTCAGAGTCATTCTTTTCTGTAGCTTTGATGAAGGGTGCTCCCCTTAATGCCACAAATACATAACAGAAACAGAGAAACAACAATTTGCAAGAATAGAAAATGGGCTTCTTAGTATCTCCACAAATGTGGAATTACAAACTTTCAGAATTACAATATGCCAAGCCGCATGGGCATTTCCCTTACAATATTCTGTAGGACAAAGCCTCGAATTATTACCCAGATCTACCCAGAACTGTCCTGAACTGCCTAAGACAACACTATGGGCCTTCTTTATATAGGCAATTTCCACCGCCCGAGAAGGTTCCAGAAATTTAGCCCTTAGGCCGACCAAAATTAGAATTATTTTATTTTTTTCAATTTAGTACATCAAAGTCGGCTCAAAATAACTTTTGAAACCCAAAAATTTTAAAGGAAAATTATTTTCTGCTATTTCAGGTGACCCAAATTTCGGAGACCATAAGTCATCACCAGTTGACTCGATTGACTATTATAACCCCATTTCGGAAATGCAACGAAGTGCTCTACAACGGTTCATTTGTGAGAACATTATTGAGCCCAAGTTTCAACCTCATCCGGGGCCTCTAAAGCCTTCAAAACTGAGCTCAAAGTTTTTGTACCCTATTTTCAATACCAAAAATTTTCAATATCTTCAAAACTAGACCTGATCTAGCCATGAAACTTTACTGGCAAGC
>MU225647.1:2066793-2091421 GCA_018584345.1 Thuja plicata | reverse complement strand
AAAGCCTTCAAAACTGAGCTCAAAGTTTTTGTACCCTGTTTTCAATACCAAAAATTTTCAATATCTTCAAAACTAGACCTGATCTAGCCATGAAACTTTACTGGCAAGCTGATATGACTGAGATGAAGCTCCACATGCAAAATCAGAACATTCCGAGATAGTATGGCCAACTTACTAAAAATAGCAAGTTTCCATAAATAGCAGCTCTGCACAAGGTAACCCTTATTAAAAAGAAAACAAAAATATTTTTGGGTGATGCAAGATTGCCCTTACACCCAGGATGCTCCTGCATCAAGCTTCATCGATGGGTGACTGGCCTTTGGTCTCTTCGTCTTTGTCAACCTCTTCTTCCTGTTCAGCTTCTTCTTCTGTTGCCGAAAATATTTTATTTAGGTTATTGACCATTTTATCCTTTTTCCTGACTATTTTCTTTACAACCAGTCCAGATTTGATTCTTGATTTGGCCTCCTCATAAGTTCTTGTCTTAGGTTGTTTCTTGTCTAATGGTTCATTTATCAATGCATTGATTGCCTTGGATGCTTGATCAATATTTACCTCATATTCCAGAGATTGTAACCATGTTGTCCTCGGTAAAACATGTTTGATGTATGTGTGGTCAGTGTCAACCATGAAAAATATATCATCTTTGTACTTCTCAATAAGTTGTTCAGGAATTCTTACCTTTTTCTACATTCGGTCCTTGAATCTTGTAAAGTATTCATCCATGACTATTTCAAAGTTGTCTCCTAGTGATGTTATGTATTCACTGATTTGCATGGTGACCGGTTTTGTGGTATCCCACTTTACATCTCCTACTGATGGAAATGTTTATTGAAAGTAAAATAAAATGTACATGATAAGTGATCCAAACTTACATGTATTTGTCTTACCATTTCTTATAGTTTTCAAGTTTTCTTCTAGCTGATTTAGTAGAAGTGCCCACAGATCTAACTGAGTGCCCTTCTCTACAATCTTATAAGCTGTATCTACTGCACAAGATGCTATGCTATTCATCCTGCTTGCTTGGAAGAATTTGTAACCTAGAACATATGCTCCAAATTTAAGTTCATTATCGGTTATAGTAGATACCTTCAGTCCTCTGCCATCACACTTTACTCCACTATTTTTCTCAATCTCAGCCTTGGGTGGATGTTTCAATGCTTTTACCTTCTTGGTTATAGGGTAACGAATGACTACATGGATAACATCTTGGGTTATTATCTTAGGCTCATCCAACCATAGTTTGTGTTTGTGCATTCGACTTAGTACTAACCAAATCCACTCGGTTTTGAATGCCTTCAGGAACAATAGGGAATTAGTGAGCCCTTTCACCTCTATGTGTTTGTGTTCATATTTGATAGATCCATCTTCATTACACAGCTTCTTGTAAGCTTTTTCTACCTCCAAATCACCAATTTTTGTAATCTTGCAGTGGATGTAAGCTCGCACGTCTTTGATGAGAAAAACCCTAGCTGGTATTTGTGAGAATGCTCCAGCATTGTCGGGTTGTGAGGAAACCTCAGGGTAAATCTTATAATGTGGCTACTCACATATATAATTCTTGATGATTTTAACCTCATCCTTCTTGATGTTCTTCTGTTTGGTGGTTCTTGAGGTCGTGGCCACCGTTTTAGAGAAATTTAGGGCTTTCTAAAAAATGCATAAATATAGTTCTCAGTTGTCGTGGGAACTTACTGTTTACACCTGTGATGCTCACTGATCTGTTGGAGTGCACTGGGTCAATTTGTAGTTGCTCTGTGATTCTATTGATATTTGTATAATTTTCACTCTTGTCACTCTGCTTTGGTCGTGGTAAAAAATGAAACCCTTCCATCGCCCTTTTATAAGCATTTGCCCTAAAAAGCGAGTCATTAATGCTCAACCACTCAGTGTTTGAAGATGGAGTTTGTCAGTCAAGACATTAAATCTCTCTTTGGTGACAATGTGAAGTTTTGGGTGGTCATTTAACTCTTTTCTTTTACCAATGGGTTTTGGTATTGTGCGCAAAATGAATCATTCAACTTGCCTGATTACCGACGCGTCTTAGTTTACACTGGTAATTGTTCTTCTTAGGTGGGGGTGGTGATGTCACTAGATCCATTGGATGGGGTGTCACCATTTGTATTGCTCGGTCTAGCTTCATCATTGTTAGAATATTTCCTCCACATTTTTTATCTTGCACTCTGGATGTCTTCATTGGTGTTTCCATTGGGTTATGTGCTGGTCTCTATCATTCAGTCTCTACAGTATTTATTGAGATGACCAAATTTATGATAGTGTAAGCATGCCATTCCAGGGTTAGTCTAGCCTCTAGACTTTCTAGTCCACTGTCTCATACATTTTGCAGCTAGTTGACCAAATCTTCCACATGCTATACAATTTGTCCAAGTGTTTTAATCCCATTCATACTGGTTATCGACTCTTTTTGGTTGATAGGGAGTTTCTTGACCTTTAGGCTTCTATGCTTGCCTTTTCTTTTTTTTCAACATTCAAGAGTTGTGTGCCCATTCATTTTGCAAGTAGGATAGTATTTTTCCATGTAGGTTTCCGTCTTTGGTTGTTTCATCTTATACTTACATTCACATGCTTTATGTCCTTTATTTTTACATTTATAACAAAATCCTATGAATGAAGATGTGGATTTAGGAATACCTTTCATTTTTCCTGTACATACATTTGATGTGTGGCCTTGCTTTCCACAATGATTGCATGTCATCTTTCTTGGTCTTGGATTTTCATAGACATTCTTTAGATCAACTTGATTTTATGATTCTCCATTCTCGGTAAGCCTAGACCGATGTTGTTTTTGACTCTTCATTGTCCTTAAAGAAAATCAACCATTCTTTTATTGCTTTCTTCAACTTTCTTGATAATTTCATTATGCTACTGCTGAACTCTTATTTCATGTTTCAACTTTTCATTTTCATCCCTTATCTCACCAATAGCTTCTATTCTTTCAATGAGTTCAACATTTATTCTATTTGCCTCTTGACTCATAAGAATAATCTGATTTGTAATCTCATGGTGATGTTGTGTGAGTTTCTGTATTTCATACTCTTTCTCTTGTAGCTTTTCTGTAATATTTCTTCTATCATCAATTGCTAGTGTTATTTCTTTCTCAGTTTGTCTAGCATTATTCATGACATCAATCATTCTTACCATCTATGTCTCTTGACCGATTTGTAGAGATTTCACTTTTCCATCCAGATGTTGATTGATTTCAGTTGAGCTTGTGATGCTTTGATTGATTTCAGTTGAGCTTGTGATGCTTTCTTATGATGTGTCTGATGCTTTTCTTGTAGTGATCCTGATGACTCAAAGAAATCTAGTATCTCTTCCTCATGATAATCTATCTATTACAACGAGATGCCATAATCTTTATTTCATCTAACAACTGTCTCATATTGATTCTAGCTTCTTTATGCTGCTCATAGAAGATCTGAATTTCTAGCTTCTTATTTTCAATATTCTTGTCAATTTTGTACTTCTCCATTGTATGATATTTTCTCTTAAGGCTTTATGATTTTCCAAAGAAGAGACTTAGGTCTGATACCAATTGTTGGAATTAATGGGAAGTGTATATTGAGAGGGGAGGGGTGAATCAGTACCTCTAAAACTTTTATATCCTTTAATCAATTAACCTTTGTGTAATCAATTGTTTATCCAACCATCTAATCTATACTATCTTGATGTAAGATATATCAATTCATAAAATTAACATACATGTGAACATTCATGAAAGTAATTGACACATAACACAAGATATGATATCACAGAAAAATTCTGTTAGGAAGTAAAAACTATGGTGGGGATGACACCCACAAATTCTTCACTATCTGCAAATTGGAAGGGGCCGGTTAAGGCTTAAAATTTGATCACTTCTGATGATCTACCTAGTTAAGAGCATCTATGGAGACCTGTCAAATTATAATCTATTAAGAGACTTTGCAACACTGTTGAGTGTGCACTCGGTTAAGAGATTTATAGTTGGACTGTTAAATCCACCTTCTTTGAAAGGACTTTTACACTTTGCTTCACTTGTTAGAATGATAGAAAATTACAATTTGACAGGGTGTATGCAATCTCCTATTTTTGATTATAAATCCAATTAAGTTTACATAAAAAAGATATATCACCTAATGTGATTGAATAATACCTCTGATTCTCAGTAGCCTCTATTCTTGGTTCTGATAACCAAATTCACCTTTTACTATTCTGGTTCTTGAAACTTTCAGTCTGATCCATAGATGTTCTCGTAGGCTTCATTCATCCTCTTATCCTTTTTCCTCTCATACATAATGAATGATTACATCATCTATTTATAAGATAGATTGAGTTCATCAAGTTTCATGTAAAACAATGTTAACTATAAGATCAGGTTTACAACTTTTAATTGATCTCCTAGTCTATGTGTTTTAAATCAGTTAGACTGATTAAAGCACTTACATTCATGTTTCTTGTCCCTAAAGAAATGGTTTTAAAATAAAAATCAAGATTCTATAAATAGTATAAGACTATTTTATCTGACGTAGAAGTCAGATCCAATTTTTGTGGGCTACAACTGACTTTCAATTTTTGATGGTCGGTTATGCTATGAAATCAGTTGACTGTCTTTTGGGTTCCTTGTTTGAACTGTCCTCTCAGTTTGCACTATATTGTGCACATCGGGTTCCTCTGTCGGGTTCTTCTTTATCCTTTCCACTTTGCAATCTCAGGTTACAAAATTGTGTCGTCAGTTTTCTTTGTACTTAGCCATTTTGGGTGATCTTTTGTATTTGCATTTTTGGTTTTCTCTTTGTCCCGCCTTTCGGTGTATGCTTACCGAAAGTGTTGTTTGCATCCTAATGGAAAAATAATATCATCAATATCTAGTGAACTGACTGATAGAAATGACTTTTCTTAAAAAAATCTAATGAAGTTCATCAATCACAATCTCTTATCTATATCCAGTAGACTTCTCAAATACAAGCTCACAGCTTCAACAATTCACTATCCACTCTCCTAATCAAGAAAACAACTCTCTTTTATACAAGTTTACAATAAGCTATTAGGTGGGCCAATTAAGACTTCCCCAAAGAAAAAATAATTACATAACCCCTTTCTAAGATACACACGGTACTTTAAAAAAGTAAACATTGATTACAAATCATCATTTACTATAATCCAAGATCTGTAATCCATGCTCGCCATCCATAATACACGCTACATCTCTGAATTCGGCCCCAAATAGGTCTTCTCCAGAACACATTCCACAAATAAAATCACCAAGAGTCTTGTGACCCAAGAATCATAAAACAATTCCTCAACATGTCTCATGACATTCTGCAAGATTGCATAACATGAATCATGCTTGGACTCAAGTTATCCACAAAACTCAGAGACTAACTCTATCACAATCCTCTGTCACTGTTCTGCAAACAATATTCTCCAAAATCATTGTAACTCAAACAAATAGAAACATAAAATCAAGTGATCTTAGATATAAGATCAAGGTTCATCCCTTTACACATCCCCATCTTTTCATACTCTGAAACAACTATATAGTGTCTGTATACTTTTGTCAGTAATCCATGCACCAGTGATAACTAGTCTGTCTGTCTTCATCTAAAACATATGTTGACATCAATGAAAAAAAATAAATTCCAACAAATCCAACATAAGCCATTTCCAACACTTCTTCCTTAGATTTTCTTTGAGAGAATTAACCATTTTTGCATCCACGTCCTTTCTTATCTGCCGGAGATATTTGAAGATTTAGTATTTCATCTAACTTCTCTAAATTTGTTCTCATCTTCAACTAATTCAAAGATCTTTGTTAACATACATAAACTCATTCTCATCCATGGTGGATGTGGGTGTAAAATTTTCAACCTCTTGGATGTCCTTTGAGTGGTTAGACCCTTCCAAAGGAACTAGATCTGATACCAATTGTTGAACATCTGGTATACTGAGAGGGGAGGGGTGAATAAATATACCCTTGAAATTTTTTAAAAATTTAAGTACTTGTCCACATAAAATATTTCATACTTTGTAGAAAATAATAAAACATAAAGTAAATAACACAACAACACATAACACCATATTTTTTTCATGGAAACCCAAGATGGGAAAAACCAAAGAGAGGGTTAACTCTCAAGTATTAAGTAACTAGTTAATTAATATAGAGGGTGGCTCACCGCTAGCATGGCTCACTTACCTAAAATACAAAAGTGTATAATAGTATGAAGTACACAATTGAACTAATAGAAGTGCATCAAAGTATGCACAAAGCACAATTCTCACTAAGGTGTCAAAACCCTTCTTTATCGATAGTAGATCATATACAATAGTCTACTATTTATATCAACAATTCACATATATAGATCATTATACATTTTAATAATAACAAAAAGCATCTATCAAAATTCTGAGACTACTAAATATATATACTAGACATTTGTATGCCTTTCTATCATGTCATCTGAAGAAATTGGTGTCAGATGAGACCCAAAAGATAAAACAATGTGATCAAGCAAGATGTGTGAATGCAATCAATCATAAAAAAATGTTTCTTGAACTCTATCAAATAAGGGTTTGGACCAAAAAAAATTATATGCCATGGTAAAATTGAGTAATTGTTAGTAATATTGTTCATGCCACTATTGGTGAACTATTAAACTAGACCAATAGATGTAGCGATAAGAAAGTTGTATCGAAACGTCCAAAGTGTTGTCATCAATGATAATACAAAAATTGGGGTAGCCTAACAAAATAATCAGTAGGTGTCTTAGGGGAAGAATTTTTTTGAGAAGAAAGATCACAAGACCTAGCATGACATCTACGATGACAGTTATGAGCACACTAGTTTCATTTGGTTTTGTTTAAAATTTTAAGTGGTTTAGGATCAATCAACATTGGGTCCTTTTCTCCCTTAGGGGGAAGAACGAAAGGAACCACACTAGGTTGAGTGATAGAAGGTGTAGGGTTTTTTAGGATATAGGAGGTGAGACTGAAGCATAAATAGGAGGTATGGAAGGTTTAGGAAGGAGTCCAGGTCCAGAGCAAGGAGATGGAACTATAGAGGAATTGGTAAGTTCACAAATCTTTTTGGCTTTGAATTTTTAATAGGATAGGAAAAAATTATCTTTGCAAGGTTGAATTAGTTGAGGCATGCTAGGCCAAAAGAATTCAAGGTCAAAGTTACCATGACTAGCTAAAGGCTAATATAGACCATGGTTAATTGTGATTATTTTACCATTGTGGAGAAATTAAAGGCACTTATGGATATGAGGGATTATATATTTCATGGAGGTGAGCCAAGGAAGACCAAGTCTAAGTTGAAATAGATTGGAAGTGATGAACTATAACTGATTGAATGTTTGAAGATGTTAAGTTGATGATCATGCAAGGCATTAAATCAGTTAATGTATTATATTTTCATTGATGTCAACTTGATATAATCTCTATGGTCATGGACACACTGCTAAAGACTTTAAAAAACTGATGAATCAAAGGCTATGCTATCAGTAATGCATATAAGTCAAGTATTCACAAAGTGATTGTATACGCTGATGGAGTGCACACTGATGAATAGAGTAAAAGAGAAAAGTCATAGTGTTACTTGATGAGGAAATGCACATCATTACCAATGAGAAAAAGTCACACTGTTGCCCGACAAGAAAAACATAGTGTAACTCGATGGATAGAATTACAGTGTTGCCTGACAAAAAAGACAAGGATAGGGATCCTGATGAAAATTGAAGTCACACTAAAGGAAGAGTCAGTTATCACCAATGACTAACTGAAGTATTGACTGACAGAACAAAGAGTTCAAAAATAAGAAAATGCTTAGCTGTTAAGAGCTAAAGATAGACTTAACTGGCACTTATCATTCTTTTAATCGACAAGATAAAGCTAGAGATAAGTAATTGATTTAAAGCTGATTTGTCTAGTTGGCAAAAAGATCGCTTTGAGATAAAACTGGAGTTTTTCTTCATATCTAATTGGCGAGAATTGTGGATCACGCCAAGATCAAGAAAGCCAAGAAATGGTGAAATCATGTCTATATAGAGACAACCTAATTCATTAAAACATAGGGTGAAGGGGAGTGATAAGAGAAAAGATGCTAAAGAGATTCTGAAGGAGAAGAAAGTCTTCATTTAGACCTAATAAACAACATCACAGAGCATAATAGTGTGGAGAAAAGGCATTAAATTGATTATATTGATCAGAGTGGTAATGCACTTACACTACATTTGAAAATCTACAATTCAAGTTATATGTGTGAATAGATCACTTTACTGTTTTAGTTTAATCATTGAAGCATCAAGTCTCTTAACTGAGTAGGACTTAAAATTCTTTTATAATTGAGATACATCCCAAGGAGTATCAAAATTTTGATCATAAAAATTAGCATTGGATATGCCTGATACCTATTGACAGGCCAAGTGAGTGTTTGATCAAGGATGGTAGCATTAGATGCCAGATACTAAGTGACAAACTATTATTTAAATCCTCTAACAAGGTCACACCTAACAGTGTGTTTGTAACCTTTAACAGGGTTGGCTCTTAATCGAGCTCACTTTAGAAGAGTGAAAATTTGGGGTACCGGTCCCATTATTTTTTCCCTTAATAGGGTTTCCACGTTAAAAATCCATGTGTTATGTGTTTATGTTTCATTACTTTACCATTTTGCATTTCATATAAGTTATTCTGGATTGATCGGTATACTCTAGTTATTTACTGTGTTTCAGTAAATAGAATACTGCTTATCGGTAAACATACAGAAGAAGGTTTAACAAAGCATTCTGATAAGTAGTAAATTGATATAATTATTTCAAGGCATTCACCTTCTTGGACTGAGTGTAACTAGAGGCTTAAAATTGGTAATAAGTTTTAAGGGTTGATTTAAGGATTAGTTTTTGAGGCCACTGATTCACCCCCTCTTAGTTATTACTAACAATTGGCATCAGAGCTTGTGTTCTTAGAAGGAAGGTTTCAAGACCTATGCTAAAGATCACAAGGTGAATAGATGAGATGTGCCCAAGTTGAACAAAGACAATTTTGCTTTATGGAAAAGCAGAATAAGACTCCACTTATCATGTATTGGAAATGATGTTACTCAATAATTACATACTGAATATGTGTTGCCCACAGGAACACCCATAGTTGAAAAATTGAGAGAGAATCATGAGCACAACTACTGATGATAGAGCTTGCTTCCTCACTCTCCGATGGTGAATTTGAAGATGTCAAAACCTGCAAAACTGCAAAGTAGATGTGGGAAAAATTGATGCTTGTACATGGTGGTGATAAGAGTGTTCTGAGAGCCAAGGCAGAAGGCCTTAGATGAAAGTTTGATGATATAAAAATGAAAGAAGGTGAAAACATCACACAATACAACACATGAATCAAAGAGGTAGTCAATGCTATCTAAGGAGTTGGAGGCATACTAGAAGAAGATACAGTGGTAAGTGAAATTCTAAAAAGCTTACTGCCTCCTTATGCTATTAGAGTATCTGCCATATAAGAAATGAGAGAAGTAGCAAATATAAATGTTACTCTAGATAGTTTGATTGGAAGACTGATTTCATTTGAGATGAATAACTTTGATAATAGTGTCTTACCAAACATAGAGTCTGCATTCAAATCTTCTTTAAGAATAAGTAAATCAAGTCATAAACACACTATGAGAAAAGATAGTGATAGTGAAAGTGAAGAAGAAGATCTTGATGAAATTGAAGCACTTATGGCAAGAAGAATGCAGATTGGAAAAGGTAAATACAAAGGTAAATTACCACTTGTTTTTTTTAATTGTAAAGAGATTGGAAAATTTACTGCAAGATGTCCTAACAGAAGAAAATGTGACAGAAGTAATGACAGGTCATTTGAAAAGAAGTTTGACAGAGGTGATTACAAAAGAAATTGACAATCAGAAAGAAGAGATACCCGATACTACAAGGACAAAGGAAAGAAGGCCAGTTACCTAGCTAAATGCAAAGATAAAGATACTGACACTGAATTTGATGAATACATCAAGATGGTGTTTGTGGCAGTAAAAGATGATTCAGATGATGATGAAGAAAGGTATGTAGAAATTGCACTCATATCTAAAATTAGTAAAAATGATGTTTGGATCATAGATAGTGGCTGCACTCACCATATGATCGGTGACAAATAAAATTTTGAGACTTTTGAATACTATAATGGTGGTTCAGTAAGAATGGATAATGATATACCTTGTCTAGTTGAAGGTAGAGGAACCATAATGTTGAATAACCTGATAAAATGTGAAAATGCTTGTTGGGTGAAAGGATTAAATTATAATCTATTGAGTATTTATCAGTTGAATAATTCAAGACACAAAGTAGCATTTGAAAATAAGAAGGCAAAGATCTTTAATGAATTAGGAAGTCTGATTGGTAGTAGTGAGTAGACAAAAGGTAACTTATTCTATCTGAATGATACTGACACCACTTTCTTAATGGGTAGAAACAAATACATATGGATGTGGTACAAAATATTGTGTCATGTGAACTTTGAAAACATGATAAAGATAAGCAAAAAGAGAAATGTAAGAGGCTTACCGATGATGACTAAGCCTGACAATATCATGTGTAAGAATTGTCAAAAAGGTAAGATGACAAAGTCTAGTTTCAAAAGGAAAATCCATACATCTGATGCCATTCTATAATTAGTCCATACTGATTTATGCGGACCAATGAGGACAAAGAGTTACTATGGTGATAGATATTTTATTCTCTTTGTTGATGATTACTCTAGAATGATGATAGTTATGTTTCTAAAGGATAAATGTGAAGTATTTAAGATGTTTAAAGGGTACAAAGCAATGGTTGAGAAACAAAGTGGTAAGGAACTGAAATGCATTAGATTAGATAGAGGAGGGGAATTTATTTCAGATGAATTCACTAACTTCTGTAATGAGCATGGAATCAAAAGAAAGGTCTTTGAACCGAGAACACCACAGCAAAATAGAATTGCTGAAAGAAGGAATAGATCCATTTTTGATTGTGCAAGGACAATGATGATTGAGAAAGGCATCACCCAAATCTTCTGGAGGGAAGCTTTCAGTACTTTTGTTTACACATTGAACAAAGTACAATTAAAGAAAGACACCAACAAGACACCTTATGAGCTTTGGTATGGTCACACACCTAATGTAAGTTACTTCAAGATCTTTGGTAGTCAATGTTATATCTTAAAAGATGATAGAAATGGAAAAATTGACTATAAAAGTGATGAAAGAATATTTCTAGGGTATTCCACCAAAAGCAAGGCTTATAAATGTCTCAATAAAGCCTCTAACAAAATTGTTGAAAGTGCAAATGTAAAGATAGATGAATTTGCAGAGAAAAATGAAAAGGAAAGAACAAAACAACCAGAGGACTACAACACATTTGTCTACAATGAAGAAACTGACACTCTACCTGACCAATAATGTAGATCTCCCAAGAAACAAATCATTGCACCCGAGCATCAGGCTGCAAATACCAACAATTAGGATATTGCTCAAGATGATGTACCAAGTAATGGAGAACACAATGAAGTACACAATGATGATCAAGATGATAGAAAAAGAACTGAACCTATACTTACCAGATATTTCAAAAGGAACCATCCACAGAACTAGATCATTGGAGATAAGAAGGCTGGTATGAGAACTAGAAGTAAGTCTCTAAACACAATATGTCTTATTTGTAATTTTGAGCCAAAATTTGTCAATGCTATACTTGATAATGATGAATGAATAAGTGCTAAGAATGAAGAGATTGAGTAGATAGAGAAAAAACAAGATATGGACACTTGTATCGAGACCAGATGACAAGAATGTCATTGGTACAAAATAGATATTCAGGAATAAACTGAATGAGAATGGAGAAGTCACTAGAAACAAAGCAATAATAGTATGCAATGGATATGCACAAGAAGGGATTGACTATGGAGAGAAATTTTCACCCGTTGCAAGGCTAGAAGGACTGAGAATATTACTTGCTTATGCTGCATATAAAGGCTTCAAGGTATACCAAATGGATGTCAAGTCTGCATTCCTAAATTAAATACTTGAGGAAGAGGTATACATTGAGAAACCAGAAGGGTTTGTTGATCTAGACAAGAGGAACATGGTATGTAGACTACAAAAAGCCTTGTATGGATTGAAACAAGCACCTCGAGCTTGGTATGAAAGACTTCATTCCTATCTCATAAGTATTGGATTTGTAAGGACTAGTGAAAACAGTAATATTTATTTGAAAGAAGATACTGATGCTAACATTTTGATTGCTGAAATATTTGTTGATGACATCATATTTAGAGGCAATGATATGCTATGAAAATCATTTGCAAATGAAATGAGAAAAGAGTTTGAGATGTCTATGTTTGGAGAGATCAAGTTCTTTCTCAGTCTGTAGATCATGCAACAAGATGAAGGTATTTTCATTACACAATCCAAATACATCAAGGAGGTTCTAAAAATATTCAAGATGGAAGAATCCAAACTAGTTGGAACACTGATGAAAACTGGATGTAAGCAGAAAAAGGAGGACAAGTCAACAAAGGTAAATCAAACTTTGTACAGATCTATGATTGGAAAACTCATGTATGTTGTACATACTAGACCAGATATTGCACATGCAGTAGGAATAGTTGCAATATTTTCTGCTAATCCCAGGGAATCACATATGATTGTTGTGAAAAGAATCCTAAGATATCTAAAGAATACCAAGGAATATGGCTTATGGTATAGAAGAGAAGGAAAATTTGAACTTAAGGTCTTTATCGACGCTGATTGGGCTGGAAATATTGATGATCAAAAGAGCACAAATGGAGGAGCATTATTTATGGGTGATAGAATTGTCACATGGATCAGCAAGAAGCAAGGATGCATCTCTCAGTCTACTATAGAAGCAGAGTATGTTGCTGCTGCTGGAATCTGCTCAAACATTGCATGGATCAAATAGTTATTGGAAGGTATGCATATGCAAATTCTTGAACCAGTAATTATTTATTGTGATAATACCAGTGCAATAAACATTTCCAAGAATCCAGTCATGCATGCTAAAACAAAGCATATTGCCACCAAGTATCATTATTTGAGAGAACAAGTTCAAGAAAAGGAGGTGATACTTGAGTATGTACAATTTAAGGAACAATTAGCCAATATCTTCACCAAACCACTGCCCAAGGATGAATTTGAATACTTGAGAAAGAGACTAGGGGTCAAACCCTTGTCTACTAGTCAGTAAGATGACTAGGAGGCTACATCAGCCTACATACTATCAGAATATCATTCATGTTGATGCAAAAAGAGAAATGGAATTCAAAGATACATCTATACACAAAAAGGTATTTATCTACTCTGAGAACCAAATTTATATAGCTGATGGATTGGGAAATTCAAGGAATATACTATGGATAGAAAGGAACTATTTGGCACTAATGTTAAATATTTATGTGGCATTGCTGTCAAAGGGAGAGATTATATCCATTATCACATCAGGGAGAGATTTATCACCTCATGGAGAGATTATATCCATGGGAGAGATTATTAAGAGAGATTATATCCATCACAGTATCCAAAGAGAGAGATGTAACCAGAAAGGGAGAGTACATACAAAGGGAGAGAATTGCTGACAGAGGACACCTAAAGAAAAAAAATAGTCAAAGGGAGAGAGTTTGACACAAGAGGAGAACACATCACATCAGAGAAAGAAATATTCTATATCTATCCAGTGAAGGGATTGAAGACAGAAAGAAAGCTGCAAAAATTAAATCTAAGCTATGAGAAGCTTACCAAGGACCAGATATTTGTATCGATTATAGTACATAAGATTGGTAGTTTGATGAACTTCAACTATTATATTTCATATTGTATTAGTAATAATATAATGTGTTGCCATCAATGCCAAAGGGAGAGATTGATGAACTATAATTGATTGAAAGTCTGAAGATGTTAAGCTGATGATCATGCAAGGCATTAAATCAGTTAATGTATTGTATTGTATTATCATTGATGTCAAATTGATATAATTTATATGGTCATGGACATACTGCTAAAGACTTAAAAGAACTGATGAATCAAAGGCTATGCTATCAGTAATGCATATAAGTCAAGTACTCACAAAGTGACTGTATACACCGAAGAAGTGCACACCGATGAACAGAGTAAAAGAGAAAAGTTACAGTATTACCCAATGAGGAAATACACAACATTACCAATGAGAAAAATTCACAGTGTTTCCCGATGAGAAAAACACAGTGTAACTTGATGGATAGAATTATAGTGTTGCCTGACAAAAAAGATAAGGACGAAGATCTCGATGACAATTGAAGTCACACTGAGGGAACAGTCGGTTATCACCCATGACTAACTGAGTTATTGAATAAAAGAAAAAAGACTTCAGAAATGACAAAATGCTTAGCTATCAAGAGCTAAAGATAGACTTAAATTGAACTTATCATTATTTTAATTGACAAGATAAAGCCAAAGATAAGTAATTGATTTAAAGCTGATTTGTCCAGTTGGAAAAAATATCTCTTTGAGATAAAAATGGAGTTTTAATTTAAATCTAATTGGAAAGAATTATGGATCATGCCAAGATCAAGAAAGCTAAGAAATGGTGAAATCATGTCTATATAGAGACAACCTAATTCATTAAGAAATAGGGTGAAGGGGAGTAATAAGAGGGAAGATGCTAAAGAGATTCTGAAGGAGAAGAAAGTTTTCATTCAGACTTGATCAACAAGCTGAGGAAAGAGCTAGATTATGTAGACATCGACGAACAGTGAGACAACATCACAAAGAAGAAAAGTGTGGATAAAACGTATTGAATTGATTATATTGATCAGAGAGGTAATGCACTTACAATAGATATGAAAATATGCAATTCAAGTTGTATGTGTGAACAAATCACTTTACTATTTTAGTTTAACCATTGAAGCATTAAGTCTCTTAACCAAGTAGGACTTAAAAGTCTTTTACAATTGAGATACATCCCAAGGAGTATCAAAAGTTTGATCATACAAAGTAGCATTGGATATTCCCAATATCTATTGATAGGACAAGTGAGTGTTTGATCAAGGATGGTAGTATTAGATGCCAAATACTAAGTGACAAACTATTATTTAAATCCTCTAACAACGTCACACCTAACAGTGTGTTTGTAACCTTTAACAGGGTTGGCTCTTAACCAAGCTCACTTCAAAAGAGTGAAAATTTGGGGTACCGGTCCTAGTGGTTTTTCCCTTAACAAGGTTTCCATGTTAAAAATTCATATGTTATGTGTTTATGTTTCATTTATTTACTCTTTTACATTTCACATAAGTTATTCTGGATTGATCGGTATACTCTAGTTATTTACCATGTTTCAGTAAATAGAATACTACTTATTAGTAAACATACAAAAGAAGGTTTTACAAAGCATTCTGACAAGTAGTAAACTGATATAAGTATTTCAAGGCATTCATCTTGTAGGACTGAGTATAACTAGATGTTAGTAATAACTAAGAGGGGGGGTGAATCAGTGGCCTTAAATATTTATCCTTTAAACTTTAATCCACCAATCAATACACCTCAGATTATTAAGTCCCTACAAGATGCATGCCTTGAATTACTTTGAAATAATTAACTGTCTATCAGTTTACCTTGTCTGTCCTTATTCTCCTTGATTATCGATAAGCAGTAAAACTTATTTACCGATACTTAGTAAATATGCAGAGTATACCAATCAATCCAGAAATGCATATGTGAAATGTAAAACAATAAAGTAATAAAACATACACACATAACACATGGATTTTAACATGGAAACCCTATTAAGGGGGAAAACATTGGGACCGGTACCCCAAATTTTCACTCTTCTAAAGTGAGCCCTGTTAGGAGCCAACCTTGTTAAAGGTTACAAACACACTGTTAAGTGTGACCTTGTTAGAGGATTTTTATACATAGGTTGTTGCTTAGTATCTGGCATCTACGCTACCATCCTTGAATTTACCTTCTTCTTAGACAGTCAATAGGCTTTATGCTAATCTTACTACCATCCTTGAATCAACCTCCTTCTTAGACTGTCAATAAGCTTTAGGTAAGACCAATGCTACTTTCATGAATCAACCTTTTTGGCACTCCTTGGGATGTACCTCAATATATAGAAGATGGTTAAGTCCTAATCTGTTAAGATACTTAATGCTTCAATGGTTAAACTGAAACACAATGACCTATTTATAATGCAACTTGAATTGTAGATTTTTAGATCTATTTAAGTACAGTATCTCTCTGATCAATGTATCAATTCAATTCTTTTGTGCTCCACACTTTCTACTCTGTGATGTTGTACTTCACTATTCGTCGGTGTCCACAGAATTCTTTAGCTCTCCATTAGCTTGATTGATCAGAACTGTATGAAGTTTAACCTTCACCAGTTTCTCTTCAGCATCCTCTTTCTATTCACTCCCCTTTCATGTATCTGATTGCATGCGGAAATGAATTATGCTTGTCTCTTATATAGACATGATATTCCTTAATTCTTGATTCTTGGTGTGAAAAACAATTTAGCCAATCTGATTTACGACTTTAACTCCTGATTTATCTCATAGTTATCTTCTTTTCAAATGTATAAATCTTCTTTAAATCAATTACTTAATTGTGGTCTAATAAAACAAATAAAACAACTAGTTAAGTCTATCCTTAAGCTCTTCCAGCTAGATATTTTGTCATTTTCTGAACTCTCTATTTCGTCAGTCAATTCTGTAGTTTGTCGTTGGTGACAACTGCCAGTTCCATCAGTGTAACTCCAGTTAGCTTCAGGATCTCCATCTGTCGGGAAACTTTATTTTTAGTTTGTCGAGAATCCTATGATTCTGCTTCGTTGGGCAACACTATCTTCTGCTTGTTGAGCATCACTATGACTTTTTCTCTTCCTTTACTGATGGTGTGCACTCCGTCAGTGTAGTCTGTCACTTAGTGAATACTTGACTTTTATGCATTGCTGAAAGAATAATCATTATTCCATTGATTCTTTGAAGTCTTTGGAATTATGTACATGACAATACAGATGATATCAAGTTGACATCAATGACAATACAAACAATTAACTATTTTAATGTCTTGCATCATCTTCAACTTAACATTATCAAACATTCTATTAGTTACATGTCATCAATCTCCCCCTTTGGCATTGATGGAAACATACCATATTATCACACTATACTATTTCTAATACAATATGAAATACAATTGTTGAGATTCATCAAATTACCAAATAATTTATTTTGATAACTGATAAAAATTTTTGACCACCGGTAAGCTCTGTGTTAGCTTAGATTTGATTCTTGCAGCATTTCCTATTTCTTCTTTTGATGTGTTGTGTCCTCTGTTTGTGTCAATTTCTCTCTTTTGACTGTTATTTTTTTTTTTAATGTCGCTGACTGTTCCTTTGTTTGCAACTTTTATACAAATTCTCTCCCTATGGATATGATCTCTCCCTTTTTGGAGTAATATGATAATGAATAGTTTCTGATGATAATATGGAACATTCTCTCCCTTTGACAACAATGCCAAACAAATATTTTACAAATATCTGACATTAATGTCAAACAACTATTTTCTTCTATCCATAATATATTTCTTGAATTTACCTTATCCATCATCAATACAACAATATTCTCTGGTGCTTGGTTCTGATATATACCTTTTTGTATACAGATGGAGCTTTGAAGTTTATCTTTTTCTTGCATCAATCATGAATGCTATTCTAATAATATATGGCCAATGCAGCCTTCAGTCCTTTACTAACTGGTAGACATGGGTTTGACCCCCAGTCTCTTTCTTAGGTACTCAAATGTATCCTTGGGCGGTGGCTTGCTGAAGATATCAGCCAATTATTCTTTTGATTACACATATTCAAGTATCACCTCTTTTTCTTGAACTTGTTCTCTTAAATAATGATACTTGATGGCAATGTGTTTAGTCTTTGCATGCATGACTGGATTCTTGGAAATGTTTATTGCACTGGTGTTATTACAATAGATAATCACTAGTTCTGTGATCTTCATATGCATACCTTCCAGCAAATATTTGATCCATGCAATATTTGAGCAGTTTGCAGTAGCAACAACATATTCTTCTTTTGTAGTAGACTGAGAGATGCATCCTTGCTTCTTGCTAATCCATGTGACAAGTCTTTCACCCATAAAGAATGCTCCTCTAGTTGTGCTCTTTTAGTCATCAAGATTTCCAGCCCAATCAGTGTCGATAAACACCTTAAGTTCAAATTTTCCTTCTCTTCTATACCATAAGCCAAATTCCTCAGTATTCTTCAGATATCTTAGAATTTTTTTCACAGCAGTCATATGTGATTCCCTAGGGTTAGCAAAAAATATAGCTACAATTCCTACTGCATGTGCAATATCTGGTCTAGTGTGTACAACATACATGAGTTTTCCTATCATTGATCTATACAAAGTCTGATTTACCTCTGTTGACTTGTCTTCCTTTTTTAATTTGCATCTAGTAGCCTATGGTGTTCCAACTGATTTGGAATCTTCCATCTTGAATATTTTTAGGACCTCTTTGATGTATTTGGACTGTGTAATGAAAATTCCTTCACTTTGTTGAATGATCTGTAAACAAACAAAGAACTTGATCTCTCCAAACATAGACATCTCAAACTCTTTTCTCATCTCATCAGCAAATGATTTTCATAGCATATCATTGCCTCCAAATATGATGTCATCAAAAAATATTTCAGTAATCAAAGTTTTAGCATCAGTATCTTCTTTCAAATAAAGATTACTATTTTCACTAGTCCTTATGAATCCAATACTTATTAGATAGGAATGAAGTCATTCATACCAGGCTCTGGGAGCTTGTTTTAATCCATACAAGGCTTTGTGAAGTCTACATACCATGTTCCTCTTGTCTGAATCTACAAACCCTTCTGGTTGCTCAATGTATACCTCTTCTTCAAGTATTCCATTTAGGAATGCTGACTTGACATCCATTTGATATACTTTGAATCCTTTATATGCAACATAAGAAAGTAGTATTCTTACTCCTAGCCTAGCAACAGGTGCAAAGGTCTCTCCATTGTCTATACCTTCCTCTTGTGCATACCCCTTGCATACTAGTCTTGTTTTGTTCCTTGTGACTTCTCCATTGTCGTTCAGCTTATTCCTGGATATCCATTTTGTACTGATGACATTATTGTCATCTAGTCTTGGCATAAGTGACCATGTCTTGTTCTTCTCAATCTGCTCAATCTCATCATTCATAGTACTTATCCATTCTTCATTATCTAGTCTAGTATTGACAGTTCTTGGCTCAAACTCACAAATTAAGTAATTTGAGTTTAAAGACTTACTTCTTGTTCTTATACCAGCTTTCTTATCTCCTATTATCTGGTCCTCTAGATGGTTCCTTCTTACATATCTTGTAAGTACATGTACAACTCTTTGTGTATCAGCTTGATCTTCATTACCTTGCATGTTATCTTGATCATTATCCCGACCGTCGGTAACAAGATTTTGACCGTCGGTTGCAACATTCTTTTTATTTATTTATTTAAGCACTATTGCTTGGGTAGAGTTATGGGTTCTTCATAATATACAAACTTATTGTATTCCTATGGTTCTTTTGTGCTTTCCATCTCATTCTTTTGTGCAAATTCATCAATCCTCACATTTGCACTTTCGACTATTTTGTTAGAAGCCTTGATTAGACATTTAAAAGCTTTTCTCTTAGTAGAATACCCCAGAAAAATACCTTCGTCACTTTTGGCGTCAAGCTTTCCATTTCTATCATCTTTTAAGACATAATATTGACTACCAAATATCTTGAAGTAACTTACATTGGGTGTTTTGCCATACCATAGCTCATAAGGAGTCTTCTTTGAGTCTTTCTTCAATTGTACTCTGTTAAGTGTATAAACAACAATGCTGATAGCTTCTCTCTAGAAGATCTGGGTGATGTCCTTCTCTATCATCAGTGTTCTTGCACAATCAACTATTGATCCATTTATTCTCTCAGCAATCCCATTTTATTGTGGTGTTCTTGGTGCATAAACCTGTCTTTTTATACCATGCTCATTACCAAAATTAGTGAATTCATCTGATATAAATTCTCCTCCTCTATCTGATCTCAAACATTTCAGATCCTTACCAATTTGTTTTTCTACCATAGCCTTATACCATTTAAACCTCTTGAATGCTTCATATTTTTCTTTTAGAAACACAACTATCATCATTCTAGAGTAATCATTAACAAAGAGAATAGAATATCTATCTCCAAATAGATTTTTGTCCTCATAGGTCCACATAAATCAGTATGGATGAATTCTAGAATATCATCAGATGTATGGGTTTTACTTTTGAAACTAGACTTTGTCATTTTACCTTTTTGACAATTTTTGTACATGATGTTGTCTGGCTTTGTCATCGTCGGTAAGCCTCTTACACTTGTTTTCCTTCTTATTTTCATCATGTTGTCAAAATTCACATGACACAATATTTTGTGCCACAACCATATGTCTTCATTTCTTGTCATCAAGAAAGTGGGGTTAGTGTCATTAAGATAGAATAAGTTACCTTTGGTCTGTTCACCGGTACCAATCAGTTTTCCCAATTCATTAAATATTTTTGCCTTCTTGTTCTCAAATGCTACTCTATGACCTGAATTATTCAGCTGAGAAACACTGAAAAAATTATAATTCAATCCTTTTACCCAATAAGCATTTTCAAATTTAATCATGTTATTCAACATTATTGTTCCTTTACCTTCAATTGGACAAGGTGCATCATTTCCCATTCTTACCGTACCACCATTATAATACTCAAAAGTATTAAATCTTTCTTTGTCATCGGTCATATGGTGAGTGCAGCCACTATCTATAATTCAGACATCATTCTTACTAACCTTAGATATGAGTGCAGTTTCTTCATACCTTTCATCTTCATCTGAATCATCCTTCACAGCTACGAATACTATCTCAATGTCATCATCCAATTCAATGTCAGTATCTTCATCTTTGCAAGCAGCTAGATAGCTAGCCTTCTTTCCTTTATCGTTGTATTCTCGGGTATCCTTTCTTTCTGATCATCAATAACCTTTGTAATCTTTGTTTTCACCTTTGTCAGATTTCTTCTCAAAAGATCTGTCATCACTTCTGTCATCTTTTCTTCTGTTAGGACATCTTGTAGCAAAGTGTCCAATCTCTTTACAATTGAAGCATACAAGTGGTAACTTTCCTTTGTATTTACCTTTGCCTCTCTGCATTCTTCTTGCCATGAGTGCTTCTATTTCATCTAGATCTTATTCTTCACTTTCACTTTCACTGTCTCTTCTAGATGAGTGTATCTAAATAGATTTTCTTATTCTCATAGAATATTTAAATGCAGACTCTAAACTTGGTAAGACACTATAGTCAAAGTTATTCATCTCAAATGAAATCATTCTACCAATTAGGCTATCAAGAGTAACTGTATTATTTTCTACTGCTCTTATTTCTTGAATAGCAGAGACTGTAATAGCATATACATGCAATAAGGTTCTTAAGATTTTACTTACCACTGTCTCCTCTTCAAGTGTACCTCCAACACCTCATATAACATTGACTACTTCTTTTATTCTTGTGCTATACTATGTGATGTTTTCACCTTCTTTCATTCTGAGATCATGAAATTTTCCTCTAAGGCTTTCTTCCTTGGCTCTCAGAACATTTGTATCACCTCCATGTACAAGCTTCAATTTGTCCCACATTGTCTTTGCAGTTTTGCAATCTTTGACATCTTCAAATTCAGCATCAGAGAGTGAGGAAGAGAGCTCTATAACCATGTATTTATGCTCATGCTTCACTTTAAATTGATGTACTGTCAATGGTCGTGTAGGAAACACATATTTAGTATCTAAGTATTGAGAAAATATCATTTCCAATACTTGATAAGTGGAGTCTTATCCTACTTTGCCATGAAGCAAAGTTGTCTTTGTTAAACTTTGGCACATCTCATCTGTTCATCTTGTGATCTTTACTTAGGTCTTGAAACCTTCCTTCTAAGCACACAAGCTCTGATACCAATTGTTAGTAATAATTGAGAGGGGGGGGGGGGGGGGAANGTGAATCAGTGGCCTTAAATATTTATCCTTTAAACTTTTGTCCACCAATAAATACACCTCAGATTATTAAGTCCCTACAAGATGCATGCCTTGAAATACTTTGAAATAATTAATTATCTGTCGGTTTACCTTGTTTGTTCTTATTCTCCTTGATTACCGATAAGCAGTAAAACGTATTTACTGATACTCAGTAAATATGAAGAGTATACCAATCAATCCAAAAATGCATATGTGAGATGTAAAATAATAAAGTAATAAACCACACACACATAACACATGGATTTTAATGTGGAAACCCTATTAAGGGAAAAACCATTGGGACCGGTACCCCAAATTTTAACTCTTCTAAAGTGAGCCCTGTTAGGAGCCAACCCTGTTAAAGGTTACAAACACACTGTTAAGTGCGACCTTGTTAGAGGATTTTTATACATAGGTTGTCACTTAATATCTAGCATCTATGCTACCATCCTTGAATCAACCTTCTTCTTAGACTGTCAATAGGATTTATGCTAATCTTACTACCATCCTTGAATCAGCCTCCTTCTTAGACTTTCAATAGGATTTCGGTAAGACCAATGATAATTTCATGAATCAACCTTTTTGGCATTCCTTGGGATGTACCTCAATATATAGAAGATAGTTAAGTCCTTCTTTGTTAAGAGACTTAATGCTTCAATGGTTAAACTGAAACACAATGACCTGTTTCTAATGCAACTTGAATTATAGATTTTCAGATCTATTTAAGTACAATACCTCTCTAATCAATGTACCAATTCAATTCCTTTGTGCTCCACACTTTCTACTCTGTGATGCTGTGCTTCACTGTTTGTCAGTGTCCGCAGAATTCTTTAGCTCTCCCTTAGTTTGATTGATCAGGACTATATGAAGTTTAACCTTCACCAGTTTCTCTTCAGCATCCTCTTTCTATTCACTCCCCTTCCATATATCTAATTGCATGCAGAAATGAATTATGCTTGTCTCTTATATAGACATGATATTCCTTAATTCTTGATTCTTGATTCTTGGCGTGAAAAACAATCTAGCCAATATAATTTACAACTTTAACTCCTGATTTATCTCGTAGTTATCTTCTTTACAACTATATAAATCTTATTTAAATCAATTACTTAACTGTGGTAGAATAAAACAAATAAAACAACTAGTTAAGTCTATCCTTAAGCTCTGCCAGCTAGATATTTTATCATTTTTTGAACTCTCTATTCTATCAGTCAATTCTGCAGTTTGTCATCGGTGACAACTATTAGTTCTGTCAGTGTAAATCCAGTTAGCTTTGGGATCTCCGTCCGTCGAGAAACTCTATTTTTATTTTTTCGGCATCCTGTGATTCTTCTTTACCGGGCAACACTATCTTCTACTCGTCGGGCATCAGTGTGACTTTTTCTCTGTCTTTACCGATGGTGTGCACTCTGTCAGTGTAGTATGTCACTTAGTGAATACTTGACTTTTATGCATTGTTGAAAGCATAATCATTGTTCCATTGATTCTCTAAAGTATTTGGCATTATATACATGACCATATAGATGATATCAAGTTGACATCAATGACAATACAAACCATTAACTATTTTAATGTCTTGCATCATCTTCAACTTAACATTATCAAACATTCAATTAGTTACATGTCACACTAGAGGCTTAAAAGTGGTAATAAGTTTTAAGAGTTAATTTAAGGATTAATTTTTGAGGCCATTGATTCAACCCCCGTCTCAGTTATTACTAACATGAAGTTGGGATGACAAGAAAGGTGGCATCTAATAATTTCTTACCAACTTCTACAGGAAAAGTAATAGAAGCATGGGTAGGAAAAGTGAGACCATAGAAATTATTAATCATCACATCTGATTTTTTATAAGATTCTTTCTGGAGGTGTGTTTTTAAAAAATGTTCTTTAGTTATAGCATTCAACATGCAAGTAGGATCTATAAGGATTCCATGAGAAGGAAGAGCATTATTCTTCACAACAATATAAAGAGGACCATCAAGTTCTCTAATAGTCTCCTTAGGATCAAATGTAATGCAAAGCTCAGGTGTAGGTATGGGTCTAGATTGATCAATAAGGTTGAAAACATTATTTTCCTCAGTAAATTCATCATCATATTTCACAATCGGAGGGCCAAAAATATTGTTGAAAGAAGATGTTGATGTTACTAATAACTAAGAGGGGGGGGGGGGGGNTAACTAAGAGGGGGGGGGGGGGATGAATCAGTGGCCTCAAAAATTTATCCTTTAAACTTTAATCCACTAATTAATACACCTCAGATTATTAAGTCCCTACAAGATGTATGCCTTTGAAATACTTGAAATAAATAACCGTTTGTCAGTTTACCTTGTCTGTCCTTATTCTCCTTGATTACCAATAAGCAGTAAAAATTATTTATCGAAGCTTAGTAAATATGCAGAGTATACCAATCAATCCAGAAATGCATATGTGAAATGTAAAACAATAAAGTAATAAACCATACACACATAACACATGGATTTTAACATGGAAACCCTGTTAAGGGAAAAA
>MU225647.1:2045627-2062877 GCA_018584345.1 Thuja plicata | reverse complement strand
CAAATATTTTGAAGTAACTTACATTGGGTGTTTTACCATACCATAGCTCATAAGGAGTCTTCTTTGAGTCCTTCTTCAATTGTACTCTGTTAAGTGTATAGACAGCAGTGCTAACAGCTTCTCTCCAAAAGATTTGGGTGATGTCCTTCTCTATCATCAATGTTCTTGCATAGTCAACTATTGATCTGCTCCTTCTCTTAGCAATCCCATTTTGCTGTGGTGTTCTTGGTGCAGAAACCTGTCTTTTTATGCCATGCTCATTACAGAAATTAGTGAATTCATCTGATATAAATTCTCCTCCTCTTTCTGATCTCAAACATTTCAGATCCTTACCACTTTTTTTTTCTACCATAGCCTTGTAACATTTAAAAATCTTGAATGCTTCAGATTTTTCTTTTAGAAACATGACTGTCATCATTCTAGTGTAATCATCAACAAAGAGAATAAAATATCTATCTCCATAATAGCTCTTTGTCCTCATAGGTCCACATAAATTAGTATGGACTAATTCTAGAATATCATCAGATGTTTGGGTTTTGCTTTTGAAACTAGACATTGTCATTTTACCTTTTTGACAATTCTTGCACATGATGTTGTCTGGCTTTGTCATCGTCGGTAAGCCTCTTACACTTCTTTTCCTGCTTATTTTTATTGTGTTGTCAAAATTCACATGACACAACCTTTTGTTCCACAACCATATGTCTTCGTTTCTAGTCATCAAGCAAGTGGGGTTAGTATCATTTAGATAGAATAAGTTACCTTTAGTCTATTCACCGGTACCAATCAGTTTTCCTGATTCATTGAAGATCTTTGTCTTCTTGTTCTCAAATTATACTCTATGACCTAAATTATTCAGCTGAGAAATGCTCAAAAGATTATAATTCAATCCTTTTACCAAATAAGCATTTTCACATTTAATCAGGTTATTCAGTAATACTATTCCTTTACTTTCAATTTGATAAGGTGAATCATTTCCCATTCTTACTGTACCACCTTTATAGTATTCAAAAGTATTAAAATTTTCTTTGGAACCGGTCATATGGTGAGTGCAACCACTATCTATAATCTAGATATCATTTTTACTAATCTTACATATGAGTGTAGTTTCTTCATACCTTTCATCTTCATCTGAATCATCCTTCACAGCTACAAATACTATCTCAATATCATCATCCGGTTCGGTGTTAGTATCTTCATCTTTGCAAGCATGTAGATAGCTAGCCTTCTTTCCTTTGTCCTTGTAATCTTGAGTATCACTTCTTTCTGCTTGTTGGTAACCTCTGTAATCTTTGTTATCACCTCTATCAGATTTCTTCTCAAAATATCTATTATCACTTGTTTCATCTTTTCTTTTGTTAGGACATCTTGCAGAAAAGTGTCCAATCTCTTTACAGTTGAAACATACAAGTGATAACTTGCCTTTGTATTTACCTTTTCCTCTTTGCATTCTTCTTTCCATGAGTGCTTCTATTTCATCTAGATCTTCTTCTTCACTTTCACTTTCACTGTCTCTTTTAGATGAGTGTCTTTGACTAGATTTGCTTATTCTCATAGAAGATTTAAATGCAAACTCTAAACTTGGTAAGACACTGTTATAAAAATTATTAATCTCAAATGAAATCAGTCTACCAATCAGGCTATCAAGAGTGACTGTATTATTTTCTACTGCTCTCATTTCTTGAATAGAAGAGACTCTAATAGCATATACAGGCAATAAGGTTCTTAAGATTTTACTTACCATTGTCTCCTCTTCAAGTGTACCTCCAACACCTTGTATAGCATTGACTACTTTTATTCTTGTGCTATACTGAGTGATGTTATCACCTTCTTTCATTTTGAGATCATCAAACTTTCCTCTAAGGCTTTCTGCCTTGGCTCTCAGAATATTTTTATCACCTCCATGTACAATATTTAGCTTATCCCACATTATCTTTGCATTTTTGCAATCTTTGACATCCTCAAATTCAGCATCAGAGAGTGAGGCAGAAAGCTCTATAACCATGCAGTTATGTTCATGCTTTACTCTCAATTGATCTACTGTCAATGTTCATGTAGGAAACACATATTTAGTATCCAAGTATTGAGTAATATCATTGCCAATACCTGATAAATGAAGTTTTATTCTACTTTGCCATGAAGCAAAGTTGTCTTTGTTCAACTTGGGCACATCTTGTCTATTCATCTTATGATATTTACTTAGGTCTTGAAACCTTCCTTCTAAACACACAAGCTCTGATACCAATTGTTAGTAATAACTGAGAGGGGGGGTGAATCAGTGGCCTCAAAAATTTATCCTTTAAACTTTAATCCACCAATTAATACACCTCAGATTATTAATTTCCTACAAGATGTATGCCTTTGAAATACTTGAAATAAATAACTATCTCTTAGTTTACCTTGTCTGTCCTTATTCTCCTTGATTATCGATAAGCAGTAAAGATTATTTACCGAAGCTCAGTAAATATGTAGAGTATACCAATCAATCCAGAAATGCATAAATGAAATGTAAAACAATAAAGTAATAAACCATACACACATAACACATAGATTTTAATGTGGAAACTCTGTTAAGGGAAAAAAACCATTGGGACGGGTACCCCAAATTTTCACTCTTTTGAAGTGAGCCCTGTTAGGAGCCAATCCTATTAAAGGTTACAAACACATGGTTAAGTACGACCTTGTTAAAGGATTTTTATACATAGGTTGTCACTTAGTATCTAGCATCTATGCTACCATCCTTGAATTAGCCTTTAGACTGTCAATACGCTTTATGCTAATCTTACTACCATCCTTGAATCAGCCTCCTTCTTAGATTGTCAATAGGGTTTAGGTAAGACCGATGCTACTATCATGAATCAACCTTTTTGGTAATTTTTTAGGATATACCTCAATTATAGAAGACGGTTAAGTCCTGTTCTATTAAGAGACTTAATGCTTCAATGGTTAAACTGAAACACAATGACCTGTTTCTAATGCAACTTTGAATTGTAGATATTTAGATCTATTTACTTACAATACCTCTCTGATCAATGTATCAATTCAGCTCCTTTGTGCTTCACACTTTCTACTCTGTGATGCTGTGCTTCACTGTTCGTCGATGTCTGCAGAATTCTTTAGCTCTCCCTTAACTTGATTGTTCAGGACTGTATGAAGCTTATTATTCACCAGTTTCTCTTTAGCATCTTCTTTAAATTCACTCCCCCATGTATCTGATTGCTTACATAAATAAATTATGCTTGTCTCTTATATAGACATGATATTCCTTAATTCTTTATTCTTGATTCTTGATTCTTGGCGTGAAATACAATCTAGCCAATTTGATTTACGGCTTTAACTCCTGATTTATCTTGTAGTTATCTTCTTGCCAACTGTATAAATTGATTGCTTAACTGTGGTAGAATAAAAAAAATAAAACAACCAGTTAAGTCTATCCTTAAGTTCTGCCAGCTAGATATTTTGTCATTTTTTGATCTCTCTATTCTGTTGGTCAATTCTGTAGTTCGTCGCCGGTGACAACTGCTAGTTCCGTCAGTGCAACTTCAGTTAGCTTCAGGATCTCTATCTGTTGGGCATCATTGAATCTTTCTCATCGGGCAATACTATTTTCATCTCATCGGGCATCCTATGATTCTACTTCATTGGGAAACATTGTCTTCTACTTGTCGGGCATCACTATGACTTTTTCTCTTTCTTTACCAGTGGTGTGCACTCTGTCAGTGTTATTTGTCACTTAGTGAATACATGAATTTTATGCATTGATTGAAAGCATAACCTCTGTTCCATTGATTTTCTGAAGTCTTTGGCATGACCGTACAGATGATATCAATTTGAAATCAATGACAATACAAACCATTAACTGATTTAATGTCTTGTATTATCTTCAACTTAACATTATCAAACATTGAATTAGTTACATGCCAAATAACTGAGGTGGGGCGCGGGGTGAATCAGTTATTCCCACACAACATAACAAGTTTTTCTTTGTCAGTAAACTAATAAACAATAGTAATAAAAACTTATGTTCTATCAGCTAAGTACTTAAACATCCACAAAAATTTAAACATGAAAACACAAGGACACGAACACAAAGAACACCAAGATTTACATGGAAAACCCAAATTGGGAAAAACCATGGAGAAGCTAGTTCTCATGAAATAAAAATACATGTTAAGGTGACACCAATTAAGGTGATTATTACAAAGGCTAACTACCATTTGTGCTCACTTTAGGTTAGGATAACTACCCTTAAATATGAATAGGATCACTACCGATACATAGAGGCTCACTTCTAATTACAAAGAGGATTACTGCCAATACAAAGAGGCTCGTTGGAAATACACAAATGCTAATTTCCAAAGAGTATGAAAATAGATTGAATCCACCATAGAGATCACCAAAACTCTGCCACTCACATGAGAAATACAAAGATATCTTGAAATAGATTCAAATCACTTGATGTACAAGCAATGTATAAGCCATAAAAACAATAAGTCCTTTCCTTTCTTATACTTCTTGATGACACCAACCATGCTGGCCAAATAAATTTGAAATAGGTGACACCTAGACATTACCATAGTGGTAAGGAATGAACTATAGACCACCTTGACCAATACAACTCGCCTTGCACATGACAACATATAAAACCTTCTCCAAAGCCATTGGTACCAACAATCATGATGAACATGTTACATAGTAACAACTAGTATCAAAACATGGACACACTTCAAATAGGATCAAACTCAAATAATTGATCCACCATATGTTGCACACATCAAAACCAAAAGGAATAAGGATAGACATCTAAAGGAAATATTTTGGTGAACACTTTTACCAATATAGATATTATTGATACAACCATCGATACCACCAAGACTATCAATACACATCAATTGATACAACCAAAAACATGAAATTGCATAGGATATGTTGACATCAATGACAACCATTAATGGAAACAACATGAATAAAATCAAATGCACATTCTAACAATCTCCCCCTTTTTAATTGATGGAAACATTCATTAATAAAAAAGAAAAAATATGAAAATGATATCAACATCAAGGTCCAATGTTCTCCAAATTTCTCTTACTTTCTCTCCCTTTAACAATAATGACAAAGGGACAAACTGTACCTTAAAAAAATACTCTGATCCCCTTGAGAGGAAGCCACTAGGCACTAATCTAGAATAAAATAATCTTGTGAATTACTGGACCAATGCACACACACCAGTGCATTTAGTATTAATTAGGAAGGGGAAGAATGCCCAACTTCCCCCTGAGATACTCAAAAGTATCCTTGCACAAATTTTTGTGAATATATCTGATATCTTCTCCTTTGTGAGTACATACTCAAGTTTTACTTCACCAGCCAACACCTTCTCTCTGATAAAATGATAATTGATGGATATATGCTTTGTTCTGCAATGCTATACTTGATTTTTGGACATACTCATAACTCTGCTATTATCACACATGACCAAGAAAATTTCTTCAAAAGTAGCACCTATATCCTTTAAATTATATTTCATTTATAATACCTGAGTACAACATGAGGATGCTGAAATATATTCTAATTCAACAATTGATAAAGTTACAGAATCCTACTTCTTGCTTGACCAAGCAACTAATCAGGAGCCAAGAAAGTAAGCTCCACCACTGGTAATCCTTTGGTTATCCAAAAAATCATGCCCAATATGCATTGGTATAAGATGTCAACATTAAAGATGGACCTTTTGGATACGACAAACCAAAATCTTCTATCCCTTTCAAATAGCTTATTTGTTTTACCGCCACAAAGTGTGATTCTTTCGGTTCTTGCTAAAATCTGGTTGCCAAACAAAGTACATACATAATATCTAGTCTAGTAGAAGTTAGGTTCAAAAATCCATCAATCATTGATCTATACTTACTTACATCTTCTTTTTGTGACTTATCTTCCTTAGTTAACTTACAACTAGTAACGATTGGAGTACAAACAGGCTTGTAATTTTCCAAGCCAAACTCTTTCAATAATTCCTTGACATACTTAGACTGAGAAATGAATATTCCTTTGTTGCTCTGATTTACCTGCAACCCAAGAAAGAAACTCAACTCCCCTATCATAGACATCTCAAATTATTTTTTCATTTCCTATAAAAATCTCTTGCACAAGTCATCCTTTCCTCCAAAATTAATGTCATCAACATTCACCACAATAATTAGGATCTAATTTGAATCTTTCTTTTAATATAGATTGCTATCAACAAAACCTTTCTTTTAATATAGATTTCTATCAACAAAACCTTTCTAAAACTTTGTCCAATCAAATATCTATCCAGTTTGTTGTACCAAGCTTTTAGTGTTGGGGAGCTCCCACTCCTAGAGCTTTATTTCTCTTTCCTAGACCTTCTCTTGGTCTTTCTTAGGGTTTCAATCACCACCCTAACGAGAGGATTCCTATATGATCCTCTACCTCCCTAGGAGCTCTCTAACAAGTTCAATACCACTCTAGAACCTTCTCTAACCCTTCACATCCATGGATTCTTTTGGTCATCTTTCTTCTCATTTGTCCTATCCTCCTTGCGATTGGATTCCTGACCTCTCCTAGGTCTCTTTCAACTCCCCTACATCAAAACTTGTGGATCTTTTACCGTAGTTTCAACCAGGTTTAAAATTCCTAGTGTTTAAGGCCTTGTAGCCTTTTAGGCCTAATTAGCCCTCCTAAACACTAAAAAAGTGGATTTACTCTCAAAATCCCTTAACAGCCCTAGGAACTAATCACATATTCTTTGTGGGTTTTTCCTAGCCTTAAATATTTACTAGGTCTTAATTCTTTGTCTTGTCCATACACTGGACTTTCACCAAACCCTTAAAATTGAGGCTTTTTAGGGTATGTACACTGGTTTGGTTTCTTGACTTTCATCAACTACACTAAAAACCTCCTCTCCTCTTCTCCTTCCATCAAAATGTCAGTAATACATTCCCTTACACTCCTCTACCAATGACTGGCACATACCAATCACTAAGCAGTCTTCATTGCCTCTGCATTGTTCAATTCCCCTAGCTAGAATAACCAGTACTTGCCTAGGGCCTGAATGTTCTCATGCCTTCTCTATGCACACACACACACACTTCACACACCATATTTACATTTTATATACAAGTCTTTACTTTATTCCAAGTGTTCATAAGACTTTGGACCATGGGAACTCAAAGAAAAGCCATTATCTACATGATTGGTCCAAAACTTGACAGTAAACCAGTAAAACCTAAAGAATTTACAAAATAATAACTAGTATGAATAAATGATCAAATAAATTCCAAAGAGACTAATAAAATAACAATCTAAACACTCTCAATGCATTAATTCAATCCATTAAAGTCTTGGATGATGGCTTTGTCTGCAAAATACAGTGTTAATTCTTCCTTCTCAACACTCAGTCCGTACAAAATGAACTCTAACTACCACTTTAGGGTTTGTTACACCTTATATACCATATTCACACATGTATGGACCTTCATGTTGGTATTTGGGCATAATTAAAGCCAATTCCTAAAAACTAGGAAATGTTGTCATGACAACTTTTACATCTTTTGTCAAAATGACATTTTATCAACTCCAATGGCCCAAATTGGTTTCAAAACTTACCAAATGATCCTAAAACACTTAAAAACCTTAAAACCTTTAATTTCACTCTATTTTGGAGTTTTGTTCAACCCTTTGACCTTTTGGTTGACTTCTAAGGATATAGAGCCCTAGATGCAACTTGACTCAACAACTATCAAACCCTAATCACTACTAACACTAGTCACACCTTAGACACACTTGGGACTTTATAACATATTCCTTATTAACTGATGGTTTTCCAAACCAACCTATAAGCCAAAATCTCAAAAAGATCTTTCAAAGACCTTAGGGTGCTCCTTCACCATTCTCCCCCTACACAAACAAGTTAAGGTACCTGTCATGTCAAGAACTCCTCATCGATTCCATACTTCTTGAAGTCACTTTCAGCTATCCAAGTGGATTCTAACTCTGGTTGTTGTCTCCATTTCACTAGATGCTCCATATAGATCTTATGTCTTGTCTTCTTTTTCACTCTTGAATCCAATATCTTTTCCACTTGTGGTTTGATCTATTCAGGAGCCTTGAGTTCATTCACATCCTTGCTTACCTCAGTACTGTACTACTCATTCTCCATCTCTAGTCCTTTGTAACTTACCAAATCTTTCACATTGAAGATGGGAGAAATTGACATCTCCTTGGGTAGATCTATTTTATAGGCATTGTCACCATACTTGGCTATCACTCTACATGGTCCAATCCTCTTCATTTATAGCTTTCTTGGTATTCCATTTGGTAATTTGGCCTTGTTCAAAAAGACCATCACCAAGTCTCCTACTTGAAACTATAGGTTTCTCCTTCCTTCATCTTTCTTAGCCTTCAACTTCTGATTGGCTTCCATTAAGGTCTTATTTACTTATTCATGGACTTCGTTCATTGACTGTGCAAAGTCATCTGCATGCCCACTGACTCCTTCATACCTTGTTAGGTCTCTGAGCTCCATGACACCCCTTGGGTGTGCCCCATACACAATCTCAAATGGGCTTTTCCCTGTAGTCCTATTTGTTCTATCATTGTAGGCAAATTCTACCTGTGGGATAACTTGTTCCCATCCTTGTCCATATTCCTTTACCAGACATCTTAGCAAGTTGCCAAGAACCCTGTTGATTACTTCTGTGTGCCCATCCATTTGGGGATGATGGGAAGATCCATGAGACAAATTAGTACCTAGTCTCCTCCATAGGGTCTTCCAAAAGTGCCCCATAAACTTTACATCTCTGTCTGCAGCAATACTCATTGGTAGACCATGAATCCTTACAACCTCTTTGAAAAACAAATGGGCAATGTGGATGACATCATGTGTTTTTTTTTTACATGGGATGAAATGACTCATCTTACTGAATCTATCTACTACTACAAACACACTATTGATTACTTCTGTCTGCCCATCTATTTGGGGATGATAGGTAGAGCCATAAGAAAAATTACTACCTAGTCTCCTCCATAGGGGTCTTCCAAAAGTGCCCCATAAACTTTACATCTCTGTCTACAATAATACTCATTGGTAGACCATGAATCCTTACCACCTCTTTGAAAAAAAAATGGGCAATATGGCTGGCATCATGTATTTTTTTAGATGGGATGAAATGACTCATCTTATTGAATTTGTCTACTACTACAAACACATTGTCTAGACCAGTTGGAGTCCTATGTAACCCCACTATAAATTCCATACTTATGCACTCCCAAGGTCTTTTTGGGATGGGTAATGGCTTGTAAAGACCTGCATTTGATGATGTTCCTTTTTCCTTTTGACATATGCCACACTGTTCCACATATATTCTCACTTCTTTCTGCATCTTTGGCCACCAATAGAACCTTTGCACTAAGTCTAGTGTCTTGTTCAATCCAAAGTGTCCACTCAAGCTCCCATTATGCTTATCCTCTATGAGATTCTCCCTCATGGATCCCCTTGGAACACATAACTATTTTACGTTGAACAAAAATCCATTTTGAAGGGTGTAATCTACATACTCACTGTGAAAGTGATTCTCAAATTCTTTGCACACCTTGTAGATCACTGAGAAGTCTACATCTCCTTCATAAAGGTCCTTAAACCCTTCTACCCCTATACTCTACAACTGAATCTCTTGTATTGTGAGAATCCTTCTACTAAGGGCATCTACAACTTTATTTTGTACCCCCTTCTTATGCTTAATAGTGAAGGTGTATGACTGCAAAAACTCCATCCATTTTATGTGCCTTAAGCTAAGCTTGTATTGAGTATTGATATAACTCAATGCTTGGTTGTCTGTAAAGACAAAAAAATATTTAGGAAATAAGTAATGCCTCCATTTATTTAGGGATTGTACAAGAGCATATAGCTCCAATTCATAGGAAGAGTACCTAGACTTTGCCTCTTTCAATCTCTCACTGAAGAATGCTACAGGCCTACCTTCTTGTATTAAGAAAACCCCCACTTCTATGCTGTTGGCATCACACTCTACTATGAAAGGTTTGTAAAAACTTGGTAGCAACAATATAGGTTGAGTGGCTACTTCCCTCTTCAATCTTTCAAACCCATCATTAGCTGCCTTGGTCCATACAAATTTGGTTTTCAACCCTCCTTTAATGGTCTCTAGGACTGGAGCACAAATTTCATTAAATCTCCTAATAAACTTCCTATAGAATTGGGATAACCAATGGAAGCTCCTAACTTCAGTCCCTATCTTAGGAGTAGGCCAGTTCAATATGACCTCTACTTTGTCCTTATCCATTTTCAAGTCACCTTGGGAAACTACAAATCCTAGGTAGATAAGTTCTTCCTTCATGAACTCACTCTTTTCAAGATTGATGGTGAGCTTTTCTTCCTGCAACCTCTTCAATACTAACTCCAAGTGTTTCATATGATCCTCCTTTGTCTTACTAAAAATGAACATTTCATCTAAATAGACAACTACAAATACACCTATATAGTCTTTCAAGACTTTATTTATCACCCTCATAAAGGTACTAGGTGCATTGGTAAGCCCAAAGGGCATAACTAACCATTCATATAACTCCTCTTTAGTCTTAAAGGATGACTTCCACTCACCACCTTCCTTCATCCTAATTTGATAGTAACCACTTTTCAAATCAATTTTAGAGAAGTACTTAGCACCCCCCAAACAATACATCAAATCTTCTATCCTAGGAATAGGAAATCTATATCTAATAGTTATCCTATTTATTTCCCTAGAATCAATACACATCCTCCACTTACCTCCCTTCTTAGTAGCCAACACCACTGGGAAAACACATGGGCTTATGCTCTTTTTGATCAACCTTTGGTCTAAAAGTTCTTGTACTTGCCTGGATATCTCCTTATTTTTCTCTGGTGTCATTTTATATGCAGCCTTATTTGGCAAAGATTCTCCTGGTACAAATTCAATCTGATGACTTATCTCCCTCTTTGGTGGTAGTGTAGCTGGTGTACCCTCACATATTATGTCTTTGAACTGATCCAATAGTTGTTTCACTTCCTTTGGCATAGGGGTTTGCTTATGAGTCTCCTCCTCCTTTGGCTTTATCATGATTGCATAGACAAATCCTTCCTCTTTCATATCCCTTAGGAATTCCTTCCCACTCATAAAAAATGTACTAGATTATGTCTTCTCCACTATGTCTTCTTCTAGTAGAGACTGAATTTTGAAAGTTATCCCATTTTTCTGGAAGGAGTACTTGTTCTCTTTCCTATTATGTATAGCTTCCCTATCATACTGCCATGGTCTGCCAAGCAACAGATGGCATGCATCCATTGGCAACACATCACAAAGTATCTTATCTTGATACTTACCAATGGTGAATTCTACCCACACTTGCTCATTTACCAAGATGTTTTGGCCCTTGTTCAGCCATGTAACTTTATAAGGACACACATGTAGAATCTTGGTGAGTTCTAACTTCTCTACTGCCTCCTTAGAGATAACATTATCTATGGATCCTAAATCAATGATCACTTTACACACTTTTCCCAATATCTTGCACTTGACTATAAAAAGAGCCCTTCTCTACTTATGTTCATCTTTGGTGGGTGTCTTGATCAAATTTATTCTCAACATGAGGTGTTCTCCTTTCTCTGAATCTATACTCACCTCTGATGGCTTAGAGAAGTCCTCCTCTTGGACATAGGTTATCTTTTTCACTCCTTGTGAAGCTGAATGTTTGTCAGGGCATCTATATGCAGGGTGCCCCAATTGTCAACAGTTGTAGCATTTCATGGAAGAAAAGTGAGATATTCTCCCAAAACCCCTTGATCTTCCTCTTCCACTGTTATAAGAAACCCTTCCTCTATTGTATCCACCTCTATTTCTTGATTCATGCCCTTGCTATGTATATCTGGAGTCACCTTGACTCCTACTATCATTGCCTCTTCCACTTGTGCCTCCTCTATGGCCACCTCTATTGTCTCTACCCCTTCCTCTTCCTCTAGAGTTAAAGTCTTTCTTCTTTCTGAGTTTCTCTTCCACTTTCAAAGCCATTTGGAAACAACTATGAATGGAAGTTAGGGTAAAGAGACTGAGTTCTTCTTGTTTATTCCACCTTAATCCATTAAATTCCAAAAAAAATTGATGCTCTTTATCTCCTATATCCTTGATCTAAGACAAAGTTTATGAAATTCTTCAGTGTATGATGGCACATCTAGATCCTTTTGCCTAAGGTTCTATCTCTTCTTATGTAGCTGAATGTCATAGTCTTCTGGAAGGTAGTTCTCCTTCACTTTTGTCATCATTGATTTCTAATTTTCTATGGGCTTCTTTCCCTCTTCTCCCTTTCTTCTTGTAGAAACTTCCACCATGTGAGTGCTTGTCCTCTTAGCCTAGACTTGGCTATCTTCACCTTCTATGCTTCTGTGATCCCATCACATTCGAAGTGGTTTTCCATAACTTCACCATTCCATAACCATATCTACATCCATCTTACCAGAGAACACCAGAATTACTTCTAGAGCCTTGCCACTCAATGCTTTGAGTGCTTTGAGGAATGTTTCCTTAGGTAGAGTAGGATCAGGCTCTATTTCTATCTCCTCCTCTACTGGTTTCTTTCCCTTATCTTTATCTTCACTTATCTGCTCCTTCAACTTGTTGGCTATCTCTACAACCTTTGCCATCTTTATCTTCATTTCCTCCATTACTTCTTCAAGAAGCCTCTTCTTTTCTTTCTGCTCTGACAAGTCCCTTGCCAATTTGACATTAGTCACCATGATGTTCTCACCTATGGATTCACTCCTCTCCGACATACACCAAACAACTCCCAAGCCTTTCAAAAGCTTTGATACCAATTTTTTGGAGAGCTTCCACTTCTAGATATTTCTTTCTCTTTCCTAGACCTTCTCTTGGTCTTTCTTAGGGTTTCAATCACCACCCTAACTAGAGGATTCCTATCTGATCCTCTACCTCCCTAGGAGCTCTCCAACAAGTTCAATACCACTCTAAATCCTTCTCTCTAACCCTTCACATCCATGGCTTCTTTTGGTCATCTTTCTTCCCATTTGTCCTATCCTCCTTGAGATTGGATTCTTGAACTCTCCTAGGTCTCTTTCAACTCCCCTAATTAGAAACTTGTGGATCGTTTACCCTAGTTTCAATCGGGTTCAAAATTCCTAGTGTTTTCCTAGTGTTTAAGGCCATGTAGCGTTTTAGGCCTAATTAGCCCTCCTAAAAACTAAAAAAGTGGATTTACTCTCAAAATACCTTAACACCTCTGGGAACTAATCAAATATTCTTTATGGGGTTTTCCTAGCCTTAAAGATTTACTAGGTCTTAATTCTCCATCTTGTCCGTACACTGGACTTTCACCAAACCCCTAAAATGGAGGGTTTCTAGGGCATGTACACTGGTTTGGTTTCTTGACTTTCATTAACTACAATAACAACCTCCTCTACTCTTCTATTTCCATCAAAATGTCAGTAATATATGCCCCTACACTCCTCTACCAATGATTGGCACATACCAATCACCAAGCATTCTTCATTGCCTCTGCACTGTTCAATTCCCCTAGCCAGAATAACCAGTACTTGCCTAGGGCCTAAATGTTCTCATGCCTTCCCTACACACACACACACACTTCAAACACCATATGTACATTTTATACACAAGGCTTTACTTTATTCCAAGTGGTCATAAGACTTTGGACCACGAGAACTCCAAGAAAAGCCATTATCTACATGACTGGTCCAAAACTTGACCGTGAACTAGTAAAACCTAAAGAATTTAAAAAATGCTAACCAGTATGAATAAATGATCAAATCAATGCCATAGAGTGTAAGAACATAACACTCTAAACACTCTCAATGCATTAATTCAATCCATTAAAGTCTTGGATGATGGCTCTGTCTGCAAAATATAGTGTTAATTCTTCCTTCTCAACACTCAGTCCATACAAAATGAACTCTAACTGTCACTTTAGGGTTTTTTCCACCTTATATACCATATTACCACATGGCTGGATCCTCATGTCAGGATTTGGGCATAATTAAATCCAATTCCTAAAAACTAGGAAATGTTGTCATGACAACTTTGCAAAGTTGCAAAAGTTGTCATGACAACTTTTACATCTTTTATCAAAATAACATTTTATCAACTCCAATGGCCCAACTTGGTTTCAAAACTTACCAAATGATCGTAAAAAACTTAAAAACCTTAAAACCTTGAATGTTACTCCATTTTAGAGTTTTGGTCAACCCTTTGACCTTTTGGTTGACTTCTAAGGATATAGACCCCTAGATGCAACTTGACTCAACAACTATCAAACCCTAATCACTACTAACCCTAGTGACACCTTAGACACACTTGGGAATTTATAACATAGTCCTTATTAACTGATTGTTGGCCAAACCAACCAGAAGCCAAAATCTCAAAAATATCTTTCAAAGTCCTTAGGGTGCTCCTGCACCATTTAGTGCCTGCTTCAAGACATACAATGCTTTGTTCAATCTGCATACTACTTCTTGTTCTTATTCTATTCTGAAACCTTCTAGTTTCTCAATAGAAACCTCTTCCTCCATTTATCCATTAAGAAATATAGACTTCACGTCCATATGCTAAACTTTGAAATCCTTATATGCTGCAAAAGCCAGGAATATTCAAATTTCCTCCATCTGAGTAATAGGATCATAAGTCTATTATTAACTATAAACTGCTCTGCAAATATGTCTCTACTCTGCCACTTGAATATCCGAATTTGCACAATGGATTCTCTGGATTTGTAGCAATGATTTTTCTCAAAAACTAAATATTCTTCGGCTAAACCTTCTCCATCTGTAGCATTGGTCCATCTAAGCTGTGATGGATTCCCTCCTAGATCCCAGGGCATTAATATGGTTTCCAAGCTCTCTTCCCCTAGGGTTCCTCCTAGGGCACTTCCATGGGAGATTAGTGTTTTGGATCTGACTGTACATTGTGTTCTTTCCCATCTTCAAAATGACAAGAGGGCTCACCGTCACAGCTTCAAATCTGCACTGAGATTGTCTTGAACTTGGCAACCCTCATTTTTTCTACCCACAGACAACAAATTTACTTGTCTTCATACTTTGGAAACTAGATGAATTCTTGAAAATATAAGGTATTCCCCTCCTCATAAGCGACCTAATGACTATATCATGAAGAGGCACATTCCTATGGATTTTCATACCCATCCCTCCCTTTAAGCCATGCAAACCCCCAAGCCTATAAAATCCTCATCTCATCCTAACATGCCTTACTCTCAACCTCATCGCAGAAGCCCCATTGTAGCCTCATCCAGGGAAGTTATGAATAAACTCTCTAGGATGGTTTTTTCATCCTTGGAAAGGCCCAAAAACAAAACCTATACTCCCTTGCATCGTATAAATAGGCTTTATACTAAACCCAAATCAACAGACAATACTCTCTCCCTGGATATTACTAATGGATTAATG
Source organism: Thuja plicata (assembly GCA_018584345.1). Taxonomy (NCBI): domain Eukaryota; kingdom Viridiplantae; phylum Streptophyta; class Pinopsida; order Cupressales; family Cupressaceae; genus Thuja; species Thuja plicata. The sequence goes on along the minus strand of MU225647.1, from coordinate 2,047,399 downwards.
GAAAAAACACAAGAATTTTGTGCATCTTTTGGGGTGTTTTGCAGGTGGAAAAAAGTAGGATTTTTGTCAAAAAAATTGCAACATGGTTGGAGCATTAGTTGCAAAAGAAGGTAGGTGTCGTCCTTCTTCCTAAAAACTTCATATTTATGGTTTGTGACAATAAGGATCTTAAGGAAAAATTATTCTAGGATGGATGCCCTAAATATAATGATATAGACTTCACAATGTTTGATTGGGTTCCATTTTTTAATCCATTCAATTTAATTGATTTTTAAGTAGAAAGAATCATTTTGCTTAAAAATATGCCTGTGGAATTCCTAAATGATGAAATTCTAAGGAAAATTGGTAATATTTATGGTAAATTCATAGGTTTTGTGGATAAGAAGTTTATTTACTCTGAAAAAGCTACTATTGTTAAGATGAATTTAACAACAAATCATCTTAAACCTGTTGATATAAAAGGAAAATCCCCGACTCATAGAATTGATCCAATTATTATGTATGAAAATTTAGACATAGTAGAACCAGGTGAGTCAACCTGCGAGGATGTTCCTCTACATTTGAATAACCCAAGATACACTTTAGGAAATATAGCTCCACATAAACCCTATGAGATAAATGTATCTTTCTTCAAAGACATAGAGGACTTTTTGATCTCTTCTTGTAATCCCCTGGGCCAATTTATACCCCAAAAACCCAGTCCTACCCAGAATAAGATTTCCACTGATAACTTTGTTAAAGCACTTTTTAAGGCATATATTCACCTAGCTAATCCTCAACACATGAATGTAGAGCATATATCTTCTTGCTCAATTTCTTTGGGTGTCTTAGAAACTGCCCAATCTCCCTCTAAATACATACCTGCTATTATTAATAAGATAAATTTAAATCCAAAAATAGTAATCCAGTCTCCCTTCCTAGGTATACATCCAGGTTTAAAATCAAACATGGAAATAGAGCCTGAAGATATTATACCTGTTGACACTTGCAATTTTGAGCCATTTGCATGTCTTGACATATCAAAGAAGGAAATATACAACATGGAAACATTAGAGCCCTCTGAAAATATAAATTTGGTTGAAGAAGGGCTGGGAAACTTTATGGGAAATGACAAGGATCTAGATCATCATACCGAGGAAAGGAAAAGTAGTGAGGCTGGTATCCAAACTAAGATTGAGAAGAGTAACATGCTGAGACTAGAAACACAGGGGTCATGGGTAATTTCTCCCACCCAAATAGTATTGGAAGGAACTATCTTTTCAAATCACCCCAGGGCTTCTCACTCATATAACACAGAGACTATGGCATTGGGGGGAATTTTAAAAGAGAGTTGTGTTTACCCCTCCCAATCTAAATTCAGTCAGTGGCTTCAGACTGATTGTAACACCCCGCCAGGCAACCCGAGAGGAAAATACATAAAATATCTATAAGATGCAAGTAATATTTCTTTTGTTTAACTAGAATAATATTCATCATTGTACTTCATATCTCTAAAATAAAAAAAATACTTTTCTGCAACTTGAATGCAAGATTTATTCAACTTAAGTCCTCACAGGTTCCCTAACGTCACTACTAAAGCAACATTATCTAAACTATTTACATGCATAAGATATCCATTTAATTATGAGCTTAAAATATCTACATTAATTTTCATGCACCAAGGTAAATTTTGCTAACTTGTTTCTTTCATTAAACATAAGTTAATCGTCTAACATCATTATTCCTTTTATCAATTGATGCCATTAGATCATATTGATTTTATAAATATCTAT
>MU225647.1:2030797-2045577 GCA_018584345.1 Thuja plicata | reverse complement strand
GTTAATCGTCTAACATCATTATTCCTTTTATCAATTGATGCCATTAGATCATATTGATTTTATAAATATCTATTATCCTTTGTACCACTTTCCTCTAAATATTTAGGTAAGAGATTAGTATTAATAATTTAGACATTATTCTAGGTACTTCATTAACCCATAAACATGAACCAACCCTTAACATTACTATCTTGTTTCATTATTTCATAACTAATCATTATTAATAATTCTAATCACTAACCTATCATTTCTCAACAATTTCCTTTGATCCTTTCATCAAGAGAGAATACATTATTGTTGTAGTACATCATTAGATATAACTATATCTAAGATTATTTCCTATATATATGGACAACATAAGAGAATAGGAGAAATAGCATAAACACTTTCTTTTAATGCTAATAACATGTCTAATATATCATATATTCTTTTCCCTTTCTTTTACCTAGGACTACCCATTCCTTAATCCACTATTTTGAATTCAGATTACATCAATACTTCAAGATTATTTATAGAAGATTACAATTACATGAATAAAAATACATAAGTACCTCTTAACATAATAAAATATCCAATAGGAAGTCTTCAACTGCAGATCTGGAAAGGAACATGTGCTAGGATCATCCAAAAAACCATGAACAATACCTCGATATAAATATTAACCACCCAACCACATGGGACCAATAGGCCCACTCGCCCAAGCTAGGAGATAGAACCAAAGGCCCATGGAAGAGGTAACAACTAGGACATTCCTAACAACTAGGACATTCCTAAGGTGGTGATAACTTTTCCCCAAATTCACAACACAAAAAGGAAAGACAAGAAGACCATAAGGACTAACAAAGGCATGATCAAAATTGGTATGGACTCTAAGCTACAAGCTAGGTGAGTGTCATCGCATAGCCCTCACCCCTTGGGTTGTTCTGGTACTAGCCACTCTGGGCCCCGGCCCCCAAGTAGGCACATGCGGAATCGAATGCCTTTCGTACAGACAAGCGCCATTCGATCGTACCTACATATAGGTACCTTCTCCCACTCCCATCCATAGTATTTAATAGAGATAATGGAATGGGTAAGGCATAGATCAATCTTTTTAGTGTTTGAGCCCATTCCCATAAGTTTAATTAAATTTTTACTTGTTAAATAACTCTTCAGTCAGTTATCCTAGTTCTAGCCACTTAGGGCCCCGACCCCGCACTGAGAGCCACTCACCTAGTGTAATTAGGTTCCCTAACCTACATAAAAGAATAATAATAACATAATAGATCCATTATATAGTATACAAGATTTCATATCAATATCATAACAACAATTGATTGAGTTTAGGAAAACATATGTTGTCCCTAGTCCACTGGACAACTCTAAACCCTGATATGACATTCAGAATGTTCCAAACACATAAGAAGAAATAATAATGATATTATAAACATATTAAAAATACACATAGATCCAAACCAAGAAATAAAAATCCCAATATCCTCTGGTAACCATACAACACCCTAAAACTTGGTAATGTTCTTAAACTGATATATTCCCAAAAAGGATTAAAAGGATTAAATACAAAGAATATCAATCATAGAATAGTTGCCAATAGATTCCACAAAAATAAAAATAAAACCAATCACTATAGTGGGGATTTAGGTAACATCATTATAGACTCTCCATTTCATTTTTTTGACGATCCAACAGTGGGAAAGAGAGTTATGACTTCTGGTTTAAAACAAAAAACTTTGGTTAGGGTTCAGACCCGCCTTCACTAAAATGATTGTAATTATCACAAAACAAAATAAAAATGACCCAAACCAATTGGAAATAAAATATAAGAAATTTTAGGATATATGATATCAAATTAATAATTTAATATTATCATAAAATTCTGTAGCATACAAATACATTTGACAGAAAAATCAGAATCAAGAAATGACAGGCATAGTCTGCCAAAATGTCAATAATAAGGGATTAATTCGACCCTAAAAACAAAATAAAATAGATACCCATTTCAGATCTACTAATTTTACTTCTATAAAACCAATTTATAAAAACCATAGATGTAATTTATATTATTATAATCATAGATCTTAAAAAATGGGTTGCTAAAAACCCTAGGAAAACACATGACAATTTTCACAAAAAAAACTCCAAACTTTTAAATAACTACAAGAATGAAAATTACAGATATAATAAATCATGAAAATATTTAAATAGATCCATATTTTATCATATTATTTAATCAACCAATAAATTCAATCCATACCTCAAATCCTACGAAGATTCAATCGAAAAAGGAGACAAAAGAGGAAGACAAATCCAAACTTGAGATGCATCCTTCAATCCCTATCTATTGTCAGAAATCTCCATGAAATAAATCACCAATCCACAGAAATGAATCCCTCTCTCAACTACTGAAACTCTCACAAAAATGTCTCTCTCCCAAACACAAAGATAACCATAATGCATAAAGAGATATGCTTACAAACTCTCCCTCACATCTCCTAAGTTTTTTTTCTCCAAAATCTCCATGAAAGAAAAGTCATCCTCCCCTCAATGATTTAGCAGCCAAAAATTCCTTCCCTTCAAATGAAAACTAGTGCATATAAATATATTTCCAAAGGTTGTGAGGAAAGGTAACCAACTCCCAACTAACTCTTACCTAACTTAATATAAGAGTAAACTCACCACTATATATTACTCAAATATACTATAATAAATGCTTTATATTAATTCATACATATATGTACTATTATTTAACATGATGCACAAGACATTAATAATTACATCAATATCTATATATAACATATCCACATTATTAATAATTAACAATTGAGAATAATATACCTCACATTAATTATTAATAATACTATACTTTACATAAATCTCAAAATATACACCATCAATAATATCTAAAATAATTAAAATGTAATCAAATATAAATTATATATATACACATACATATATGTGTGCACCCATATATATATCTATATATATTTATATTGATACATGCTAAATACCAAACACTATAATCTATATGATTATGAAACAATAGATCACAACATCATTATTACATGTTTATAATTACTATAGGATATAACATCGAGGTAAAATAAAATCACATGCCTCAAAATAAATCTAATCATCTAAAGAGGCTATAATACTCAACTAAGAAACATATCATGAAGGAAACCACAAGATCAAACAAGGTCAACCAAAGTCAACAAGGAAAGTCGAGCCAAACTCCTGACCAAGCATGAAGCTCTGAAACACAACATAGAAATATTAACTAAGAATAATACCATGAAGGAGAAATAAATAAAATGAGTAAACAAATCACACAACCAAATGAATGCAAGTGACCACAAGGAACCAATTACAAGAATGCCCAACCGGGTGTGCTGGATCTGGGTTTTTTTTTTTCACCCAAAGGTTGACTGACAAATAAGGAACCCTAATATTCCAAAATTGGAATAATGAAAAGGGAAGACTCATGTAAGGGACTTAGTACTATCTCCATAACAACAACCATCAAGGATTTGAGGGCACACTCAGACCTGTGAAGCCAGGTGAAGTCGATGCCTGGTACCTGCAAGCCTGCATCACAGAGAAGAAATACATGTGCATAGATATACATATAAGAAGACATTGAAGACAGATGACCAGGATCGATACATCGTGTGGACCTCATCTATGTGAGTAACTATGACTTCATCCTGAATCATGCAAACACATCATGTATATATACACACACACGCCAAGCATGTAGAATCATCCTAACAAAGGTTAGAATCTTGAGCATTGGGTTAGTATCTAATCAATACTAATAATAAATCAACATAATCATGAGACATAACCCAAATCATCAAGTGACATACAAGATTCATCAAAAGTAACCTTAACAGAAGAAAATATAAATAATCACTTATATATATTCATATATAACATCCTAACTATATTCATAAAGGTCTTGAAGCTCCTCAATACATACACAGAGATAAATACATAAAAAAATTATAACTTTAGACAGTATGTATGATATTAGAATCCTTGGGTACTGGTTTATGAAATAATTGTAAACAAACTATAGGAATAGATCAAACAAGTATCATGAACAACTTAAGCTGTAAGAAAACATCGAAACATCTTACTTCATTAAAAACACAAAACTTATATTAGGGTTAGAGGGGTATTACACTGATGTTGAGCATGTGGACTTGTCTCAGAACTATTTTTCTCATGAAGGAGTTCTTCTTGAGAAGGTATTTAATAAGATGGATATAACGGAGACCCCAGAATTGGTGCTCTCATCTGAAGGATTCTTGGATTTTTCATTGAAGAAAGATATGGTGTCTCCTCTATAATTTAAAGTAGCATTGAATTGTGAGTCAGAACTGCCTAAAATCCAACAAAGTGGATTTCTAAATATGGAAACTCTCAAAGAACAAGTAATTGATGTAATCTCTTCAGCCCAAATAGACAAAGAAGTAGATATTATCACAAAGTTTATAGGAGATACCCTCCCAGATGAACTCATTGACATGTTTCTAAATGAACTGTGTGATGAAGAAGAAATATTATTATAGAAATCACTCCTATTTAAGGGTATCAATGAAATGCAAGAGATGGATGATCTTGAGGTTACAGCTAATATTTTGGTTGACATAGGAAATTTGGAAGCCAGAGACCCTGAAACTTATGGCATTGCATTTACACAAAATAGAAAAGAATACCCAGATTGTGGTCGAACCCTAAAGAAGAGGGGTAGGAAATCAAAAGGCGAACTTAGGAATAGAGATGGAGAAGCTTTGGGTCAGGTTAAAATCACTACTCTCTTAAATTTTGGGAAGGGGAAGATCCTTCCCAAGGAGACATGAATGTCCTAACATGGAATGTTAGGGGCCTTAATGCCCCTAACAAAAAATAGATCCTTCGACGTTGCATAAATAGTACTAAGATAGAATTATTATTACTCCAAGAAACAAAGATGTGTAGGGAAGATGCACTAACCTTTAAAAATAAAATCAGATTTAGAATCCTAGAAGAGTCATAAGCCATAGGTTCTTCTGGGGGACTAGCCACAATCTAGGATCCTAGATCTATTTCCTTCAATATCCTAGAAAAACATCAAAATTGGATGTCTAGTCAGGTTAGAAATTTCAGAAATAATATAGTTTTTAATCTCATAAATGTCTATGGCCCTACACAAATGAAAGATAAGCTCCAAGTCTGGAGGGAAATTGAGACTTTCCTTGGATCTAACCCCAACCAAATTTTTTTGATAGGTGGAGATTTTAACGCTATCACTAAGCTCTTTGAAAAGAGAGGTGGTATCAATAAACTTCCACAAGCAGCCAATGATCCCATGGATTGGGTCTCTAGAAACTCATTACTTGAAATACATACTAAAGACACTGCCTTCACCTGGAATAATAGAAGGAAGGAATTATACAACATTGCAAAAAATTTAGATATAATATTTCTCCATAGAAGTCTAATTGATGTCAATTCCACCTTTGCTGCTGAAATAATTCCCATCTCTGGATCAGATCATTATCCCGTCCAATTACAAATCTTAGCAGATTCCAGGTCAAAGAATTGCCCCTTCAAATTTGAACAAATGTGTCTCCAAGATGATAATATCCTTAACCTAATTAAATAGTGGTGGGAGGAAGCATAGGTTTTAGGTTCTAAAATGTATATAGTTGCCAACAATCTTAAGATCATTAAAATAAAATTATTAGAATGGAATTCGGAGAATTTTGGCAATATGTTTGAAAACAAATAGCCTTAGAGGAAAAAATGGAGGAAGTAAACTCACAGGTTATTAGCTTAGGTATGGATGAGGTGTTATATCTGGAAGAGAAGAAGCTACTATCTATATATGAAGAGGTATTGACTAAAGAAGATATTTTATGGCGTAAGAAATCTAGGGAATCCTGGTTAGAAGTGGGAGATAGAAACACCAAATTATTTCATAACAAAACTAAACATAGGAGAGTTACCAACAGAATAACATCAATAAATATGAAAGAAGGGGAGGTTCTCCAACACCCTACAAAGATAGTAGATGAAATAATTAAATACTTTAAAGACATACTGAACAATCTGGGATCCACTAAACTTTGAGAACATAACAAGATTCTAAAACATATTCCCAAAGTAATAACACCACAAAATAATGGAGCCTTATTAGAAAAAATCACTTTTAACGAGGTCAAGGAAGCTTTAATGCGAATGAACCCAGATAAATCACTAGGTCTAGATGGTTTTTGAGCTGGCTTTTATAAAAAATGCTGGGATTTCATAGGAAATGAGGTCATGAAGGCACTAGAAGGTGTTAGAAATTCAGGTAAAACTTTGAAAGAAGTTAATAATACCTTTCTAACCCTTATTCCAAAAAAAATTAAACCTGAAAAACTTAATGATTTTAGACCCATTGCGCTCTGCAACACCCTGTATAAACTGTTATCCAAAACTTTGACTATTAGGCTCCAAAAACTCCTTCCTCTTCTGCTTAGTGAGGAACAAGCTGGATTTGTTCTTGGAAGATCAATTTACGATGGGGTTATTATAGGCAAGAAGCTATACACTCGATTCAAAAAAAACAAGTCTCCTAGTATGCTGATCAAATTAGATATAAAAAAAGCACATTATAAAGTTGACTGGAGATTCCTATGTAAATGTTTAGAAGCCTTTGGGTTTTCTAAAAGTTGGATTAATCTTATATACTAATGTATATCTACACCCATAATATCTATTTTGATAAATGGAACACCGAAAGGGTTTTTTGAGATCTCAAGAGGGATCCGACAAGGAGACTTGATGTCCCCCTACCTCTTCACCATAATGGATGAAGCTTTGGGGAGAGCTATACACACACGACAAATGGAAGGATCACTCAAAGGTATATCTATACCTAGTAATTTGGAACCAACTACCCATCAAAATTTTTTTGATGATACCATGCTATATGGGGCTAGTGATGAAAAAGAAGCAAATTTTTTTACATATACCCTCAATTCATATACCGTTGCCTCAGGGAAAGAAATCAATGTGGATAAATCTGAATTTTTTTCTTTAACACAAGTGATAAAAGAGAGAAGAAGATATGTAAAATTCTTAACTTTAAACCTGGTAATCTTCCTTGTAAATACCTTGGATCACCCCTAGATAAAGGGACAAGGAATGATTCTCTTTGGGACCCAAAAATAGAAAACATTAAAAATAAAATTAACTCCTGGAAAGGAAAATGGCTCTCCTTAGCTAACAGAGCTACATTAATTAAATCTATTTTAGCATCTATGCCTATCTACCAGCTAGCTTGTATTAACCTTCCTCTCAATAAAAGATCAGAATTAAATAAACGTTTAAGAAACTTCTTCTGGAAAGGCACAAGTGATGAAAAGAAATATCCCCTTATTGCCTGGGACAAAGTATGCTATCCAAAAGATGAAGGGGGTGTGGGAATTAAAAGCATTGGTGGTCAAGGCAAGGAGTTAGGAGAAAAAATAGTATGGAGACTATATAAAAACCCCCAAGTTAAGTGGGAAAAAATTTTAACATCTAAATATCTAGTTGACAACAATCCTATAAACATATTTAGGGAAAAAAAACCCACCTAGAGGCTCTCGCATTTGGAACTTTATGCTAGAATGTCGCTACATTATCTCTAGTAAACTTACTTGGAACATAGGAATGAGAGAGGAAGCACTTTTTTGGTTGGACTCTTTGGGTGGGTATGAAGCACTGGATAAAACTCCTTGTAATAGGTCCAGATCCATTTTAGAACTATCTCATGGAAGATTAGTCAAGGACTACAGTAAAGAATCAACTAATGATATAGGATGGGAATGGAAGGAATTTTTAGGACTTAGTCTACATGAGGTTGAAGTTAGACTCCTAACAGAAACATTAAAAAAGAGACATCTAGTTCTCAATTGAAAAAAAAGATACCTTGGTATGGGATAGGTCCAAAAATGGAGAATATAACACCAAGGATGGCTACAATGTAATTAGAAGTAAATAAATTAGGCCCAAGAAAAACATGCCTATTAATCTATGTTAGAATAAATATTGTCTACCTAAAGTAGGTCTTTGTACTTGGATAGCCCTACACCAAAATTTACTCACGATAGATAGATTTAAGAGAATGGGTTTTGAAGGGCCTAGTAGGCATCCTTTGTGTGAGAAAGAAGAGGAAGACCTCAATCATATTTTACTAACATGTGAATACTCTAATTAGTGATGGAAATGGTTAACCTATAACCTTGGCTGGCAATCTGCATTTCCTAACACCATCCTTGGAATGCTCCACGCTTGGCCAGAAATCAAGAAAGGTAATGTCTATGCTAATTTATAGATTACTACCCCATTAATCCTTATATGTGAATTATGGAAGGAAAGAAATAGAAGATTTTTTCAGGGATGATAAAATGGAAGAGAGACAAATAATTAATAAAATTGAAGCAAGTATAATTGAACTCACCAATAATAAAAATAAAGGACAACAAAAGAGAGAGGAAAAGATGTCTTATTGGGATGAGAAAATAAGGGAAAATGGGTTGGCCTTGTCCTTCCACCATTCCCTGGACTGGGTGAAGAGATAACTAAATCTAGGAGAGAATAATGTGTGTGGGCATGACCTCAACACGGTTGGTTTAAACTAAACTTTGATGGGGCATCAAGGGGAAATCTTGGAATGGCTGGGATTGGGTGTTGTGTTCACAATAGTGAAGGCACAGAAGTTGCAGTGTTGGCTTCCCCTATTGGCCATGAAACCAACAATTGGGCAGAAATTCTTTCCTTAATAAAAGGACTAAAAATATGCAAAAACCTAGGAATAAAAAATCTGGAAATCAAAGGGGACTCAGCTATAATAGTTAATGCCCTCAGGACAGGATCAACACCTAGTTGGAGACTAAATGCGCTTCTTTCGGAAGCCATACTTCTAAGTAGTATGTTTTCCAAAATAATAGTCAATCATATTTATAGGAAAGGAAACAAAAGGGCTGATGAATTAGAAAATAAAGGAGTGGATGGTATCTCCTTACCTCCTAATGCTCCTAAAACCAAAGCAAAGGACCTTCATATTTTAACTACTCCTAAGACAAAATAGAAATGTATTCATTTTCCTAACCTCAATATAGTAAAGGCAGTATTAGTTTAAAATATAATAGTATAATTTTAGATATATAAAAATAAATAAGTACCCTTAATAAAAATATTAACTAATAATTCTTAAAACTAAAATATTTATATCTTTAGTTAATCGGCGATACTAGCTTAAATCTTACCTTCCTTCTATCTAGAACCAACCATTGCTTGTAGCCAAAGGAAGACACTTATTGGACACCTCAAATACCAATACTCTGAATTATTATAAACTTCTAAATTGGTATAGTTTAAAAAATTAAGATACTGGGTAAAAGCATTAGCCATTAGAAATAGAATACTACCCTTTAAAGGATATAATTATCGCACCATCTCTAAAATACAAACTAGTTGTTAATCTAGAATGCTCAGTGGAATATAGGCTGTAAGTGTCATGCTTAAATCATCTAGGGATCCTCAACTTATTATAATTTAACCTACCCATGTCTTTTAAATCTTGACAAACTATTTTAGGAAGAGTATCATGGCTTTAAACTTATGATAAATGCCCTTAGATTAATCCCAAATCTAGGTGGTATGCTTATCATCACAAGGAGGAATCCGGAGACTCTTCATTAGATTATTAAGAAAAGGGCAAGCATTTATGATTGTAGAGTCTACATTTAATCTTGCAATTGGTGTCTTCTTCTCCAAGCTTATTTCTTACCTAAATAAGATACTTCCGAAATCACCCTGCCTGCTCAACCAAAAATGCATACCAATGTACACACATTTCATAATTTGGCTCCCAAAGACATGGATTTTTGGGGTCCTATCTCTCCTGAATGCTGGAACAAAACCATCCAGTTGATGGATGACCTTTCTAGGAGAGCTCTAGAATTAATCCCATCGGACTCCCACTTTGATTATAGTTATACTATGAGAAGCAATGGGGATATAGTGGGTACTTTCATTTCTTTCCTCCTTATAGCTGGTATAGTTAAAACTAGAGTTATAGACCTTTGTAAACTCACTTTGTTGAGTAAAATTTTGGTAGGGCTTAAGGAGGTAGTGCTCAACATCAATTTTAGGAACCATGTTATATTCCTAGAAGACTATATGACTACAGAAGTTGGAAGCCTAGAGCATAATGGGCTGATTCTGTGGAGACCCTATCTTGTCTTCAGAGACATGGAGGCATTTGACACCCAGTGACCAACCATGAAAAGGAATATTGACATACTTTTATGATGGAAAAATATAATGCCTACAGACGACATAGCATAGCTCACCAAGTATTTTAAGGAGGAAGGATTTTCTGTGCCTCCCTCCTTCAGCAACATGAGCTTGGATAAGATACAAATCGTCCCTCCAATGATTATCAAAAGAGGATGGCAAAGGAGCCTTGGCAAGAACAAAGGCAAAGGCAAGGGGGAAGTTAGAAGAACAATGTCTGGAGGAGGAAAGCTCAGAGGAAGAGGTGGTCCTCAGGAAGATAGAGGAAGAAGAACTAGAGTAGCCATCAGAGAACAATGTTTTGGTACTTGATAGAATATTTCATAGTTAGATTATAAGCATTAGCGACCAGAAGTACAAACTACATTTCTAATTAAGAAGCTCGATATACTCAATAGATAAGTATAGTATACTTGTATATGGGACATAACGAAAATTATTAGTTCATTAGGGTATGTAAAAAGGAAAACTTTAAAGCTCAGTACTATTTAACATATAAATATTTTGGTATATAATATATGTTTATAACTCTGAGTAAGCATAATCTAGTTAATTACTCTGAATTAGTGTATTATGTATAAATTCCTGCAAAAATAAATATGGATACTCCCTAGATTATCTAGGCTATTAGTGTATAATTCTATACCACCTGAGCCCTAGACCATTTACCTGCCAACCCTAAGAAGAAGTAAAGGCGTTGATACCTATTCATCTACTTTATCCTGGAATAATTAACCTAGAAATTATTCATTTATGGTTTCTCATTTGATTCCCCTCCTATTTAAGTTACTTAAGATCACAATTTAGGTAATGAGTCTAAGTGGACCCAAAAAAATGATTACACCCATCAAACTCCATGGTCTGAGAATTCAAATTGTATTCAATAATCCCATTATAGGTCACAGAATAAAAGGTGTCTTGCTTTCATCCCACTTTCTGGTTGTAAGGGCAGTTTTTAGAATCCTGGGAAGGGAATGTATTAACAATAATGAAAGATATAGAAAAAACTCAGACATACCTATGTTATTCGTTGCCTCAGCCCTCCAGGTAGGTACTGACAAGCAATGTCTGGGAATACTCTATCAAAGAATTTTCAAAAATGCTTACCTTGGCAACCTAGACAGAGTATTGGCCAACATTAGGGAGGATCTTACAATACCTAAACCATGTTTTTATGACATCTCCTTGGTGGGAGGTAGAATAGTTCCAGCTAATCTGATTCTGCTAGTGGACGATGTAGAGTTTCTTGTCAATTGGGCCCCTACAATGAGAATAAATTTGAATTTCCTCTACTGATTTTTTCATGTTAAACTACCAGATGTAGCAAATTGGATAGACTCGTTCATTTTGGAAGATCAAGTCAGGGTCTAGGTCGGAATCAAAACTAAGTTCATCAACATTGATATTCCCCATCCTAGGAGAGATTTAAATGTAGAGATAGATCCTGTTTCTTTGAATGGGGAATAATGATGTTTAAAGTTGTTAACATATTTCTCTAAAGTTTAGAAGATATCCAGATTGAATTCTTGGATTTATTCACTGTATTTAAGAATTTTGTATTTAAAATTACTGTTACATCATAACTGATTATAGGAATCAGAACATGGTTTCACTATTTAGCCTCTTAATTGCTTTTCATTTTAAGCTAAATCTTTGGATTGTTACAATTCATTTTTATAAGGTTTAAACCTAGCTAAACTCTCTATATTATCTACTTCAATGTGGACACTCCCTACGGGAATCTCATCGCACCCATGGGATACATGGCCCAAATCAATCCAATAACCATTCCCTTGTGGCATTACTGATCCAAACTTTCAATTGGTTTTCCTCTGGTTGTTAGAGCCTTGGTCCTCAAGTTTACATGTTTTTGGCTCTTCTTTATCTTTTCCCTGTGAAGTCTGAAGGCCTCAAGATGGATAAAATCCTTGTTGATTTATGGACTTTGTTCCCTAATTATTTCCATTATTTGTTTCCCATCCGGATCCCTCCACTCATCATACAAATAGTGATAAAAGATATCCAATGCTGAGTTTCATTTATTTATATTTATATATATATACATATATACAAATATACATATATATATATACATATACATACATATATATATATAATCATATATATATATATATATGTGCATCTATAAATTTATATATATTTATATATACACATAAGTCTGTCCTAGGAGACATTACAATTTGGAGATAGATTCCTTTTCCTATAAGGGGAAATAATGGATTGTTTAAATAATTCTAAACATAGTATTTGAAGTTAAGAAGATACCCATATATGAATTCTTGGCTCAATCTTTGGTTTTCATCATATTACAACATTATTTATTTTAAAGCATTGTAACATCACATTGATTAAAGGATTGAGAGCAGCTTTGCATATATTAGCTTCTTAATTACATTTTATTTTATGTTGTAATTTATGGACTACTTCAATGGAATTCAATTATAATATTTAAACCTAGATATACTCGCAGTATTATCTACCTTAACTGGGTTCTTCTGGCCTACAAGAATCTCACTAGCACCCAAAGAGTAGTTGGGCTTAAGTTAACCCAACAATAAATAATCCCCTGTTGCATAGCTGAATCTAACCATTTTACTTGTGTATAGTCAGAAAATGGAAGCACTTCCATTTTAGAATTGTTTAGCCTTTGGAGTGAGTGGTTTGGGGTCATGAAAAGTGCCTTGAATGGGTTCTTGATCTTGACATGGCTTCCCTCCTATTCTGTCCTTCTTTCCACTCCTATTTAGCATGATTTCTGCATTCTGAACTGCAGACTGGTGAATCTAGGCTTTAGGGTCAGGGTCAACCTTTTAGGTCTATGTCAACCTCGACCCTAACCTAGGTCAGGGTTGACCTCAACCTTGACCTAGGTCAAGGTTTACCTCAACCTTGACCTAGGGTTCAGATTCTGGGGTCTCATAGTTTTGGATGTCGGTCTTTGCAAAAAGTGTTTTCCCGCTTCCGGGTCGGCTGTTTCGGGGTCTGAAGCGTCGATTCCTAAATTATATTTAATATAGGTCCTCTCCTAGGGGTAAAGGCTTTAATAGAAATTTAATTCTCCTATGTCAGCCTCCTTAGAAGATTTTTCCCTAGTTTCATATAAAAGGGAGCCTTTCTCCCCTCATTTTCTCTAAGTCTTCTAATCGTGATCAAGCATTCTCAAACTATTTTCAAGGGTGATTCAAGCAAGCTAAGGAGAAAGATTTCAAGCAAGTATCCATCCACTCAAGCATCCATTTTCATGAAGGAGATCCATTGGAGGCCATTGAAGGATTCAAGCTACATAGTGCCCTTTTGGTGATCTCTTCATCCACCTTCTTCCAAGCCTGTTCCAAATTCAAGAACCCATTCAAGACTTGGTGTTGGAGATCTACAAGGAAGAGATTGAAGACATCCTACCTTTCTACATTTCAAATTTTGAAGCATACTTGTGGATTCAAGGATTCAAATCTGTCACAAGGAATTTTACAAGCAAGGTGAATTTAAGCATTTACTTTGTCTATTTCTACAATTTTCAATTACATATATTTGAGGTTAATTCCAAAATTGGGGTTTGACCAAGGAAAACGCCTCCCCCACAACAAAAAATCCTCTTTTTCTTGTAGGTAAAAGTTTAGAACAACAAATTTGAGACCATATCTAGATATCCTTTTCGGCTTTCTTTCAGATGGCATGAACATATTCTTTGTTGGACCTATGCAGGTCAGGGTCGACATTATTGGGTCAGGGTTGACATTTGTGGGTCAAGGTTGACCTTTTTCATAAGACGACATCAGAATGGAAAAATATTTTTGGGTTTTGTTCCTCTCTGCATTTCGGTTTGGGATCAACTATCAGTTTTTCCAGAAATAGTCTATAGACCTTAGAAAACAATATTCTTTGATCTGCAATATTTCAAGGTTATTGCATTTCTCCTATTTCTTCAATTACTATCATATATCATATCTATACATATAATTGACATAATTTAAGATACCCTTCTTGTTATTCTCCTTTCCAAATAGTTGATTCACTTGTGCATTAGCCCTTCCTTTGGGTTGATCAACTTGGATCTCCCATTTGTGCATTTGGGAATAAAAGAGGAACATCTTATCTTCTCCCTAATCACAATTGCAATACATAATCAATTCAAGTAAGTATAAAATAGGGTTAAGGAATTCAACACACTTAATAAAATCAAACAACAATTAACAATCAAATTACCTTATCCTCTTTCAACACCTTACATATTTCCTCAACCCCCCCTATTTTATATATTACATTTTGGTGAACCTACGATAGAAAACTCTTTCTTTTTGGTGTTAGATTTACATTATTTATGCTAGATCTTGCATTTTCTTTCAAATTGCATTTAAATTCCATTGATCAAAATTTTGTGTTAGTTCATTTGCATTGTATTGGTGTATGAGCTTTACCACATCTAGTCCTACTTATAGTATCCC
>MU225647.1:2012139-2026091 GCA_018584345.1 Thuja plicata | reverse complement strand
TCCTCTCCTAGGGGTAAAGGCTTTAATGGAAATTTAATTCTCCTATGTCAGCCTCCTTAGAAGATTGTGCCCTAGTTTCATATAAAAGGGAGCCTTTCTCCCCTCATTTTCTCTAAGTCTTCTAATCATGATCAAGCATTCTCAAACTATTTTCAAGGGTGATTCAAGCAAGCTAAGGAGAAATATTTCAAGCAAGTATCCATCCAATCAAGCATCCATTTTCATGAAGGAGATCCATTGGAGGCCATTGAAGGTTTCAAGCTACATAGTGCCCTTTTGGTGATCTCTTCATCCACCTTCTCCCAAGCCTATTCCAAATTCAAGAACCCATTCAAGACTTGGTATTGGAGATCTACAAGCAAGAGATTGAAGACATCCTACCCTTCTACATTCCACATTTTGAAGCATACTTGTGGATTCAAGGATTCAAATTCACCACAAGGACTTTTACAAGCAAGGTGAATTTAAGCATTTACTTTATCCATTTCTACAATTTTCAATTACATATATTTGAGGTCAATTCCAAAAACCAGGGTTTGACCAAGGAAAACCCCTCCCCCACAACAAAAAATCCTCTTTTTCTTGTAGGTATAGGTTCAGATCAACAGATTTGAGACCAGAACTGGATACCCTTTTTGGCTTTCTTTCAGATTTTGTGAATAGATTCTCTGTCAGACCTGTGCAGGTTAGGGTCGACATTATTGGGTCAGGGTTGACATTTGTGCATCAAGGTCAACCTTTTTCATAAGACAAAATTAGAATAGAAAAATATTTCTGGGTTTTGTTTGTCTTTGCATTCTGGTTTGGGATCAACTGTCTATTTTTCCAGAAATAGTCTACATACCTCAAAAAAAACATTCTTTGATCTACAATATTTCAAGGTTAGTGCATTTCTGCTATTTCTTCAATTACTATCATATATCATATCTATACATATAATTGACAGAATTTAAGATACCCTTCTTGTTATTCTCCTTTCCAAATAGTTGATTCACTTGTGCATTCGCCCTTCCTTTGGGTTGATCAACTTGGATCTCCCATTTGTGCATTTGGGAATAAAAGAGGAACATCTTATCTTCTCCCTAATCACAATTGTAATACATAATCAATTAAATTCAAGTAAGTATAAAGTAGGGTTAAGGAATTCAACACACTTAATCAAATCAAACAACAATTAACAATCAAATTACCTTATCCTCTTTCAACACCTTACATATTTCCATCACTCCTATTTTTATATATTACAATTTGTAATTCCCTCTAATTGTAAGAACCGTGGCCCTAAATTTGCTTGGAATCTTCTCTTTGGGTGGATTGAGAGCCTCAGGATGAATAAAATCCATGCTAATTGAGGACTTTGTTCCCTATTTAGTCTTTGCTGTTGAGGCCTTCCCTTTCTAGTCTCAACTCGTTCCCCTGTCCTCGTTATGTTTTCCCACTTGTTGCCCTTCCCTTTTCGTATTACACTCAATGTAATTAAAATATAAGGCTGAGTCACTCATTTATTTATATCTATATATATAAATATATTTATATATATAGATATATATAGATATATCTATATATAGATATTTATATATAGGTGATGGGGATATACTTATAGTTAAACATATATATATATATAAAATCATAATTAAATATATATATGTTTAAATATAAGTATTATCTTTGCTTATTTAAATTGATAGATACATATATTTGTATTTTAAATTATATATATATATATATATATATATATATATATATATATATATATGCCTAGGGGGCAGTACTCTTTTCTATTTCCATAAAAACCATGGTTACAAAATGTTGTTTACATAACATCCTTAAAAACTGACAATGATAATCTGACCTTCCGACCACCTATCAACTACCAACTGACCAACTGACTCAGTTGTACAAATACATGATAGCATTTCCTATGGATAGAAGCATATCCAATACTCCTTCAGAGAAGAGATCCTCATTCTCTTTTACAAAAGTGTCAAAATTATCAAGGCTGTAATCCTTGAGAATTCCTCTTTTGAACAAGGACCACGCCTTATTCATCTTCTTCTTCTTCTTACCCTCCGTGCTGAGCCAAAAGAACCCAATCAGACAACTTTCCACTGGGTATACCGTAATATGGTCCAGGTAGGCCAACACCTCACAACGCATGCTCTCCTCCACAGTCCTACGCAACAGTGCATTAAGAGCCAATGTGTTTCCCACCACTTGAGCCACCGACCGATATAACTCTTCAATAAGTATACTGTCATGCACATGACCTGCAAACCAAAAGTCTTCACCCAAGATCACCACGATGGTTGCATGCTCCTGTTTGTTTGCTTTTTTAAATATGTGAATGATCTAATTTTTGGGTGCCTCATCTGAGACTCCTTTAGCACACCCACAAGTGACTCCTAAATAATCCACCATTGCTAAGTTGACTATTCTGGTTACTTTTCTATCTATTGTTCTCTTTATAGCAAAATCCTCTGTCTTCAACCTTGTTCACGGGACCCTACTTTTCCCATTTTCTTGATTATTGCAGAGATTCTATGTACTTATTATTCAAGGGCTAGCATTGCTCTTCTCTGCTCTGCCGATATCCATCGCCTCATCAACCTATTCCCTTGATTGGAGGAGAACCTAAGTCTACATCGATAAGTCTTATCATATCCGATGGCATAGATGCTATACAATCGAATTCACATGTTGAATTACAATCAATCCCTAAGTTGGCCAAAAAGTCTGCCACCTTATTGCCTTCTCTGTATACATGTTGCATGTGATATTGCCCAATAATATCAAGATGACTCTCGATTCTAGGTAGCCAGTCCGCCAACTTCCACGAATGAAATTTATTTTTCTCAACACTGTTCAATATAACTTGGGAGTCTCCCTCTATAATTAGATTGGATATACCATTAGATGCACACCAGAAAAGACCTATTTCTAATGCTGTGATCTCTGCCAAATTATTTGAAGAGTATCCTATGAAACTTGATATAGCTTTAATCACTCTTCCTACAAAATTATGAATTATGGCCCCAATCCCAACACTACTTGGATTACCCCTGCTAGCACCATCGAAATTAAGTTTCATCCATCCTTCTTGAGGTTTCTGCCAAACCACCTGATGTCTCTTTGCTTTCCTATCCTTCATGTTATGATCGCTAGATTGCTTCAAAGTCCAAACTTCCTCCATATCTAAATCCCATCTAGATTTGAATGTATATTTTAGGCCTTGACATCTATTATTTAAAACTTCTTCTATAGCCAACTTGATGGCTTGAATCAAATTGTCCACTTCTTTTATAGAATCTTCAAAGATTCTTCTATTTCATTCCTTCCAAATCTGCCAAAATAAAATTGAAGGACAAATAATCAATAGTATCCCCCACTTAGACTTTCTCCTTTCGATCGGCTAAGACAACAAAAAATCCTTGAGTGTGACATTTCTTTCCACCTTCCATTGAAGCATATTTAACAACCAGTCCCAATAGGCTTTTGCGTAAGGGCACCAGTACAAAAGGTGTTCTGTCATCTCTTCCTCTCGTCTGCACAACACGCACCAATTTTGGCCTACTATCCCAATCATTCTCAATCTATTACCTATCATAATCCTACCATGCAATTCTAACCAAAGGAATGCTCTAGCTTTCGGGAGAGGCCATTTGCCCCAACATAGTATTGATGGCCAATACCTTTCATGCTTTCTGATACTCTAAATTTTGTACCTGAGCCATACTTTATAATCCCCCAATTTGGATGCACTCCAAATAAGGCGATCTTCTAGCTTAGATGAAGGTACTCTCTTACTTAGAAGGATCTTTGATAGTTTCTTTTGATTAACATAATCTTCAGCCTCTACTAGTGTCCAATCCTGAATAGATAAATATTCTGAAGATGTGCAATAGTCTGCTACCCTCCATCCTTTTGCAGCTTCCACCATATCAACCCATGCACCTTCAAAGATATTAGCAAGAGGAGCTTCTCCATTCCAAGAATCCCTCCAGAAGTTAGCTCTGTTTCCATTACCAATCTTCCATGATAAGTGATCAGTAATAATGTCCTGGCTATTCCATATAAAATTCCAAGGATGTGATGCTTTAATTGAGTTGGCCACTATGAGAATCTTATTTGGTTCCATGGAGTCCAGGTATTTGGCAACCATCACTTTGCACCAAGGTTTGTCAGGAAACTTGTACATTTGCCAAGCCAATTTGGCTCCTAGGGCTTTATTCTGAAGCCCCATCTTCCTCAATCCAATCCACCATCCTCTTTTTTCAAACATGCCACATACCAGCTGATTAAAGGGATTTTTTTCCCCCTTTCGATCCTTCCCACATAAATTTTTTTAGCAGGCCATCTAGAGAAGTTGCTGCTTTGTTGGACATTTGATATATTGACATATAATATATGGGGACAGCAGAAAGAACTGATTTGACCATCTGGATCCTACCTGCTTGAGATAGCCATTTATTTTTCCATGCTTCCATCTTTTGTCGACACCTGGATAAAATATCTTACCATATTTTGGAGTCTAATATGCCTGCGAATA
The DNA here is from genome assembly GCA_018584345.1 of Thuja plicata. Classification (NCBI taxonomy): domain Eukaryota; kingdom Viridiplantae; phylum Streptophyta; class Pinopsida; order Cupressales; family Cupressaceae; genus Thuja; species Thuja plicata. The sequence continues at coordinate 2,021,545 of MU225647.1, read as the reverse complement.
GTGGAACACCAAGATATGTGATAGGAAATGTATTGACACCAAATCCCATCACCTCAGCAATCTTATTACCTAGCTTGTGATTGGTGTTTAGGAAGAATACTATAGATTTATTTTTATTCATACTCTGCCCTGAACCATTCTCATACTTTTCAAGAACACATTTCATCACCTTTGCTTCCCTAACCGACGCTTCTCCAAAGAGAATAGTGTCATCAGCAAACTGTGAGTGCGTGACCAGACCCAAACTATTATGAACCAACACTCCTCTCCAATAGCCTAGTGAAGATTGTACTTTAATATTTCTGCCCAAAACTTCTGCCATTAAGACAAAAAGAGATGGGGACAGGGTATCTCCTTGTCTTAAACCATTAGTAGCTTGAAAAAATCCATTCAATGAGCTATTTACCAAAATAGAGAAATGTACAGATGACAAACAGTGGGAAATACACTTAATCCACTTATGGTCAAAGCCAAAATGAGACAGAACTTTTAGAATAAAGGGCCAACTAACCTTATCATATGCCTTATTCACATCTAATTTGACAATCATACCTAGACATTTATCGGCTTTAATTGAGTGAATAGCTTCTCCTGCCAAAATGATGCTATCCACAATTTCCCTTCCTGGAACAAATCCATGCTGTTCTGTTGATATTAATCTATTCAACATAGGCTTCAATATGTTTGCCATTGCTTTAGACAAAATTTTATAAATGGAATTACATAGTGATATCAGTCTGAAATCTACCATTGAATCACAACTTTGCTTTTTAGGAATTAATACAATAACTGTATTGTTAATTTATTTTACAAATCTGCCATGTTTCTTGAAGTCTTCTGCCACCTTGATGATCTCCTCTCCCATAAAGCTCCAAAACTTCTAGTAAAATTTAGAAGGGATTCCATCCGGCCCAGGGAATTTGTCAGTTGGATTGTCAAAAACTACCTTTTTGATCTCCTAAAGTGAAAAAGGTCTCATCAAAGATAAGTTATCTGATTCTGTAACCAACTTTGGGATGACTTCTACAATTTTAATTTCTTCTCCCCATTTATTCTCCTGAGATTCTCCAAGCAATTTTTTGAAGTGTTCAACTGCAATGCCTTCAATAACCTCAGATTCTTCCTGCCATATGCCACTCGAGTCTTGAATGTGATGTATACCATTCACGGCTCTCTTTGTCTTAACTGAAGCATGAAATAATTTAGTATTAGAGTCACCTTCTTTAATCCAATGGTCTCTTGACCGCTCCTTCCAATAAATTTCTTCTCTAAGGAGAATCTCCGCCAATTCTCTTTTGAGAGACTTTTCTAATAAATAATCCTCATTCGACATGCCCGTAGTTATGATATGTGAATTGAGCGCCTCAATTTCAGATTCTACTCTGTTTCTTTCCTCAAATACATTTTTGAAAGATTGTTTATTCCAAACTTTGATATTATCCTTCATAAATTTAAATCTCTTCATGAAACAGAAACTAGGAGTTCCTAAAAAAATATCACTATCTAACCACCACCTTTTCACCTGCAGGAGAAACTCCTTATCTCTCCACCACATCCGTTGAAATCTAAAACTACCTTTTCTACCCTAGCAAACTTCTTTGATGCAAACTTGAACTGGATAATGATCAAATAGAGACATTGGGAGAATGCTTGTTTCAATACCGATTGAAGATTCTACCCAAAATGATCCAACTAGAAATCTATCTAATCTTTCATAGATTCTAGTAAATTTCTCTCGATGATTAGTCCAAGTGAGCATACCATTTGAAGGGAACACGTCTGTCAAGTGATTATTATACACAAAATCTTGAAAGTTCTCCATGATCTGATTAGACATCAATAACCTCCATGATTTCTCTTTTGGATCCAAAAGAGCATTGAAATCTCCTCCTATAATCACTTTTTCACTGTTAATGTTATCCAACTTGGCCAAAACTTCCATCCAAACTTTCAATTTATCTGCTGTTTTGATAGGACCGTATATATTAAAAATATGAAAGATTTCATTTTTGGGTATGCTCATTACAGTTCCATACATCCAATTAGAACTTGAGATAATGTTTGACATCTTTATGAGTTTTGGGTCCCACAGAATTCCAAGGCCTCCCGAAGAACCACATGCTTCTTGGAAACATCCTTCCCACTTATTACAGAATTGTAGAAAACTAAGAGCTTTATCCAGATTTAATTTGGTCTCTTGAATAAGAATGATGTCATTCTCAACCTTTTGAAGCACCCATTTTACCAAGTGCCTCTTGTTAGGGGCCGAGAGGCCCCTGACATTCCAAGGAGTTATTTTCATCTCTTACCAAGGGAGGCTCCTGCTCCCTTGGCTTTTCTCAAAAATTCAAAAACATTAATAATACCTTTTTTAGATGCTCTATCTTCTCTCTTCTGCTTGTTAGTCCTCCTACCCCTGCCACCTTTGGATTTACCCATAATATTATTAATTGATTGGCTAATACTCCTAGGATCCACATTATCTAGTTCATCAAAATCCATGTTTTCCTCTAAATTTTGGTCGTACTCAATCTCCGTGTCTGAGAAAATTTGTTTTTTAAGAGGTACTTCTAGTATCACATCCTTCTCCTTTGAGGATTTCCTAATACCTGGTTCCGAACATTCTCCCAATTCTCCAGTACCCATAGTATTAGTGTTGTTATCTGGTTTTTGAACAGACCCCATTTTTGTAGAAACAATTTTCGTAACCAATTTTTAAGTATCTTTCTTGACCCAGACTTTTGTTGGTTTAGAGATATGTTCTCTAACTCTCAAATCAAATCCTCTGGTATCAGAGCGCCGACCATTAGACTTTGCTTCTTCCACTTGTACTTCCTGTTTCCAATAGCTATCTCCTACTTTGAGACAAATAATGCTTGGAACCTTTTTGACCGCCGCTATCTTGATTCATGCATATAGATATGAATCATTTTCTATAATCTCTTCATCTATTTCAATCAAAGTTCCCAGAGACTACTCGATAAATTCTAGGCTTGATTCTCCCCAATATTTGATTGGGAGATTATAAAGTCTAATCCACACCAGATGCTCATAAACACCCAGAATAGACGGATCAAAATTCAGTTGCCATTATTGAAGGTAAAGAGGGTTTGAATCAAAAAACCAATTTTGTTGATTCAAAATACCATTCCCGACTTCTTCATTATTAAAAAAAACCGCAAAAAAACCTTTGGGAATAAATTTTAGTATCATTTCACTGCTCCAATTTGTCTTAACCCAATCCCTGATACTCATTCTGGAAAATCTTGCTCCCACAGACCACCCGATAACTGCCAGTTTATTCCAAAGATCATCATCCAAATTGATATCTTCTGGCAAATCAATCTCCAACACTTCTACATCTTCAATAATATCCTTTGAATGATCAAACCCATTTCCTTTTCCTCTTCTACCTTGTGATTCTTTATCTGCGATCCTCTAGTTCTGCAACCTCCATCTCCCCCATATATATATATATATATCCATTTAACATAAGCCTATTTCTCCACACTTATCCATGGTTTATTTAAATTTTCCATATTACCTAACATGGTCTTGCTTCATTTTTGACTTCATTATGATAATATCAAGCATATACATAACTGATGTTACTGTATGGTCAAAAGTATTACTCAGACATCAAGAAACATAAATTTTGTTGAAATTTTATCAGCTTTTAAAAGGAATTATAGTCTTTATCAAAGATCTAGGAATAATCTCTATCCTTTCTCATTTTATATAGTGCTAAAAATAGCTTAAAATAACTTAATTTTATATGGGAAAGCTTTAGGATCGGCTCATCAATGTTTTATTACATCTTATGCATATACCTAGTTTGAACACTCAGTGTATCACTACAGGTTTATAAAAACAACGGTAAGATGGTTATTCTCCCATTTTATGTTTATTTTAGAATTAGATATATTATATTTTTGGCTGTGAGCTACTATCAAGGATCTTAGTCAATGGTATGAGTGACACAGGTGATGACAAGATAAGAATTTATTAGCAAATACACTCTCTCAAGCATAAAGGCTAACAATAAATATGAGAAAATGAATGCAGATAACATCTACTTCCATTTAGTATCAAAATATAGAAATACTGTACCTACTACTATGTAATATTAACCTTGTATAAGGTAATAGCTTCGAAACTGATCTTGCATACATTGGTATGCTATTTGTAAAGTGGGGGTATGCCCTCTCATTTATGTAACTTTTCTGGACTTTGGTCCCGGGCAAGGCTGGAGGTTTTCTTGACCCTGTTATTTCCTACCAGTGCCTGCAGTGAATGAGGTGAACTCTCATCTATATTGGAAATTAATTAAATAATAAAATCATTTGGCTACGACCTTTTACCAAAGTGTAGCCTTTACATACCTACCTTTATTTCTTTCTTATTACCTTACCATTTTCATCCAACTTGTTTAGGTACACCCATTTATTTCCAACCACATTCTTATCTTTTAGTCTAGGCACAAGTTCCCAGGTCTGATTCTTCTCAATCTAATCAAGCTCTTCCTTCATTGCATTTACCCAATTCAGATCATTACATGCTTCTCTTACAGATCCAAGTTGAATCTCCAAAAGTAGACACAAAAAAGAACGAGCTTGTGTTTCTCTACTTTTGGTAATATTTCCTCTGTTCTTATCACCAATAATCTGATTCTCAGAATTATTTCTCTATACATACCTTGGTTTCTTAGTTGTAGATGGCGGTGCTGGTCGAGTATCCTTTTCTTTTTTCTTACTATATTTTTCTCTGTCCTCTGTATCATATTCATAATCAATATGTCTCTCAGGAGCCTTCTAAAAATCTTTATCAACCTTCACATTCACACTTTCCACAATTTTATTCACTCTTTTTTTGTAACACCAGAAAGCCTTGCTTCTAGTTGAATATCCCAAAAATATACCTTCATATAATCTACTGTCAAATTTGCCAATATTATCTTTATCTTTTTGAATGTAACATTTGCTTCCAATTTTTTTGAAATACTTAACTATAGGTGCTCTTCCATGCCATAAATCGTATGATGTCTTTCCATATTTCTTTTGGTATAGAAATATTTTTAGTGTGTACACATCAATATGTATTGCTTCTCTCCAATATATTTTTAGTAATTTTTCTTCCTTCAACATTGTTCTTACGACCCCCTAAATTGTTTGATTCATCCTTTCCACTACACCATTCTGCTGTGGTTTTCTCTCCGCTTGAAAATTCCTTATTCTGGTAGGACCACAAATATTGGTGTTCACTAACTCCAATAATCTTGTAGATGAATAGTCTTTTTTTTTGAATGATTCTCTCTTCTTTGATTCTTGACATCCTTCACAGATCATATTATTTGGTTTGCATAATCTAGGTAAGTCTCTTACTGCTTGAGATGAACTTATTCTCACCAAATTATCATAGTTGATGTGACACATCCTCCAATGCCAGAGCCAACTATCATCAGTTTGAGATAGAAAACAACAACCTTCCAAATATCCTTCAAGCTAGTAGATATTTCTTCCTATCCTCTTTCCAACTACAATCACCTCTGTAGACTTCTTTCGAATCTCACATCCCTCATTTTTGAAATAACATCATATCCATTCTCACACATCTTCCCAATAGTCAACATGTTGTGATATAAACCCTTCACATAATAGACATTGTCAGTGTTATTATTTATATAAAAATTAATAGATCCTCTACTAATAATGTAAGCAACCTTATCATCACCAAATCTAACAGGACCACAATCATATTTATTAAGTGAAACAAACTTACTCTTATCTCCAGTCATATGATTAGAACAACCACTGTCTATTAACCATTCATTTTTCTTCCTTCTAACATATAAAGAAGTTTCATCATCATCAACCTCATCAAAAATGTTATAAATATCAATTTCCTATTTCTTATCTTCTTCAACATAAAACAAACAATCTTTTATATCTGATTCATCATCTAAAATACTAGAATCTTCATTTACATAATAAGCCTTCTTATTGAACTTCTTAAGCTTCTATCTAGGATCCTTATCTAGACATCCAGTAGCTAAATGACCAATTTTACCACATCTAAATCACTTTAGAGGTAACATACCTTTGTACTTGCTGGTACCTTTCTTTAGTCTTCTTGCAATATTTGCTTCAAATTTTTCTTCATCATCACCATGAAAATATTTATTTGATTTTGGTTCTTTGAAAGCTATCTCTGATCCACTCTTTTCTCTCCCAAACTTCCCTAGCTAAAATACAGTTAGGGTGCCAAAAAAATATTCTTTAGTAAAATTCTTCAGATCATTGACCTCCTTGATTATAGAGATATTATCACTGTAAGTATCTGGTAATGTCACTAAGATATTTTCCATGAAATTCTCATTGATAATAGTGCCTCCTTGGTTCTTGACTTAATTTACAACATTCTCAACTTTCTGAAAATAACTCTTAATGTCTTCACCATCTTCCAGTCTTAGATTCTCATAATGTCTCTTAGCTGTAAGCTTCTGAGATAACTTAACCCTATCATTTCCTTCATAGATCTCTTTCCATTTTTCCCAAACTTCATAAATAGTCTTCAAAGAAATAACTTTATCCAATTCTATCTTAGATAAAGCACTAGTAATAACATACCTTTCATCTTCATTCTCCTCATATGACTCGATTTTATACTGAGTGGTAAGGCCATTTTGAGGAAACACATACTTTGTCTCCACATGCTTCCAGGTTTTGTAACCAATCGAGGCCAAAAAACCTTTCATCTGATCTTTTCATGAAATGTTGTCTGATCCATAAAATGTAGGAATGTTCAATTTAACTGCCATCAGATCTTCCTCAACCGGTTAAGCTCTTCACTGAGGAACCAAGCTTTGATACTAATTTTAGAACATGCTGAATAAATGAGAGGGGGGGAGGTGAATCAATTATTCTCACACAACTTAAAAAAAATTTCTCTGTCGGTAAACAAATAAACAATAGTAATAATAGCTTATGATATGTTGGTTAAGTACTTAAACATCCATAGGAAATTTAAATATGAAAGCACAAGAACAATGACACAAAGGATACCAAGATTTATGTGGAAAACCCAAAATGGGAAAAAACATAGATAAGATAATTCTCTTTAAATAAAAACACCTATTAAGGTGAAACTATTTAAGGTGATTATTAAGTAAGGCTCATTGCCAATTGTTCTCACTGTGGGTTAGGCTAACTACCTTTAAATATGAATAGGCTCACTGCTGATACACAAAGGCTCATTTCCAATTACAAATAGGCTCATTGCCAATACACAGAGGCTAAGTGCCAAGGAGTATGAAAAGATATTGAATCCACCACTTAGATCACCAATACTCTACCACTTGTACAAGAAATGCACAAATTTCCTGAAACATATTTGCAATCACTTCACATACAAGAAACACACAAGCCACACAAACAACAAAAGTTTTTCCTTTCTTATACTGCTTGATGCTACCAACCATGTCAACCAAAAATATTTAAAATAGGTTGCACCAAGACATTCTTGTGGTGGTAAGGAATGTAATGTGGATCAAATTGACAAATACAACTCGTCTCGTGTATGCCAACACATAACACCTTCTCCAAATCCATTGGTACCAGTAGACATGATGAACACATTACATAGTAAAAAATAGGACCAAAAAATGAATACACTTCAAATAGGATCGACCCCACACAACCGATCCACCATATGTTGCACACACCAACACCTAAAGGAATAAGGATAGATATCTGAAGAAAATCTTTCGGTGAACACTTCTACCAACACACATATTATCGGTACAACTACCGATACTGCCAATAATATTGGTACACATCAACTAATATAGCCAAAAATATTAAATTACATAGGATATGTTAACATAAAATCACAACCATTAATGAGAACAACATGAATATCATCAACTTCACATTCTAATAGAAGACAAGAGATGGGGAGACTCAATATTATTAATAGAATGAGAAGGTAAGGGATTGGTATATATTTTCAAATTTTGGTTAGGAGAAGAAACATACTTTTTTCTTTGATCATTAACACCCTCAATATATATAGCATTAAAATCAATAAGGTCTTGGATGATATACTTCAAATAGAAATATTTCTTAGTATCGTGACTAGGTTGATGATGGTATGTGCAAAAAGATTTGTGATCAAATTTTTTGGAGGATTGTTCCAAAGGATCAATTGGTTTAATGGGAGTACTTATTAAAACATTAGTATTAATTAACTTCAACATCACATTATGCAGAGATTCAGAAAGAGGTGTAAAATTATGACAACATTAAAAAAAGATGACATATGAGTCACACCTTTCGATGCTTCTACCACTTGTATGTCAATGTTGTTTGATGAATTATTGATCTTCATAAATCCTTTAGGTTTTTGAAACTTTTGGAAAGGAAGGGATGCAACCTCACTCTTATCAAATGGATCCATTGGAGTGGTTCTCTCAAATTGAATCACTTGAAGCTGATAATTATAAAGCATTGTACACAATTGAGTAAAGGGAGAGAATTTAAAAATCAATATCTTATCCCTAATGCATTTTAATAAATTAAAAATAAAAATATGTTGAATATGTAAGGAAACTCAGGTGCGGAAACAACTTCCTACACTAATCTCTATAGGAAAGTATTGTGCAAATTATTTTAAATCCTTACAATTTTAGATTTGTTAACTACTTTAACAATGATATTGCAACCACATACCATGCATACAGAAAATAGAGAATGACACAATGATTTACCCTAGGGAAAAAATTTCGGTAAAAAACCCTAGCACTCCAAAACCTGCACAATGTATTATCTTTAACACAACGGTTACAACACACTTGCAATGCAAGTTCATTCAGGAGACAATCAACACTTTAAGACAAATCTACTAGCACCAAATCATACCAACAATAAACTCTTTTCATATCCTTTCCTGTAACCCTAAAAAACACTTATATCATGTGCTTTCCTTTTTAGGGCAACATCCAAGGATAGTTGTATTAGGGTTTTACCATTCTCCAAGAAAATAGGAACAAAAGGAGGAAGAGTGTAAAGTACTCAACTTTATCAGTTGCCACATGTCTTGCATGTCTTCACCTGTCATTGAAATCTCCTAGAAATAGTTCTTATGTGTCATAGGAATCTATCATAACCATTTCAGCCATGATCTCCTTACACACAATTCAAGATGCCGACACATCAAGTGGAGTGACACATCAACATGCCAACTAGAAATGTACACTCACACTTAATTATATTATTTGCAATAAAATAAATTTTACAAAACAAATAATAAGAATAGGAATTATCCAAGGTTGAGACACCTTATTCCTAACATTCTCCCACTTGTCAAACACCTTGTAAGAGCAATAGGAACATAACAGGAACTAACCGCT
>MU225647.1:1992958-2003022 GCA_018584345.1 Thuja plicata | reverse complement strand
GCAGTCTCTCTCATTTTGGCCGCCATAGCTTTCTGATTTACTTCTCTCTTCTGTCTTCTTCTTTCTTGTAGCAGTGTTTTCATGCAGGTTTCTTGGGAAGATTTGACGTTTGTCAAATCCTACATTTAGGACTTGAATAATGGATTGTCACAAAGAAGGATGAGAAGATAGTGACTAGGGATGAATTGGAGAAAGCTACTGAAGATGAAAATAATTTATTTTTATGTAATATGGTCGCAAGGGAATCATTGATCAGTGCACTTTCTGAAGGTGAATTCACAAAATTAAAAGACTTGGATTCTGCACATGAGATCTGGACATGATTGGAGGCACTATATGAAGGAGATAAGTTTATAAAATAGGAAAAGATACAAAACTGGAAGATAAAGATGGAATCACTAAAGTTGAGAGAAGATGAGAACATTAGGGCATATGGACAGAGAATTACTGAAGTGGTTATTGACATTAGAAACTCTAGAGGTACTTATAGTGAGGAAGAAGTAATTGAAAAGATACTCAGATCTTTGACATCTGCATATAGAACCAAAGTACAAGCTATAGAGGAGATTATACCTTTTACACTGAATTTCACTATAGAGATGTTGATTGGAAAGCTAACTACTTTTTGAGGCTGCAAAATTGGGAGATACTTTACCTAAAGTTGAGTCAACATTCAAGGAAACCATGCATAAGAACAAAAATACCTTATCTGGAATTGTCAGTACTAGAAATTGTGACCTAAGAGAAGAGCTTGGAGAATATGCTGAGGAATGGGAACTAATACAGGAGGAATAAAGAAAGCTAGATGAAGTGGTAGCATTGATCTCTAGAAGAGAGAAGAGAGGTAAGGGTAAATTTGAAGGAAAATTACCTTTGAAATGTTTTTCATGTAACAAGATTGGTCATTTTTCATCTAGATGTCCTACAAGGGTTCGTAAGCACAAACCTAACTTTTACAAATCAAAGTATCCTAAAGAAAAGGAATGTTATTATGCTAGTGAGGGTATTTCTGATGATGATGGTGACTATGATGAAATTGGATTTATTTCTATAAAGGATGATGTACCTATACATGAGGAAAAAGCCTTAGTATCTCATATTGAAAAGAAATCTGAATGAGTTATAAATAGTGGTTTTTCACATCATATGAATGGAGATAAAAACAAATTTGTGAGTTTGAAAAGACATGATGGTGGTGTTAGATTTGGTGACAATACTCCTAAACTTATCATTGGAGTAGGATCTATTTCTTTGGATGGAAAGACTAACACTGACAATGTATTACTTGTTGACGGACTTAAGCATAATTTGTTGAGTGTTGGACAACTAGTGGACAAAGCTTATCAGTTGAAATTCATTAATGGGAAATGCTCTATCATAAGTAAATCAAGATATTTGATCACATCTGGTAATAAATCTAGAGGTAATGTATTTGAATTGAATACATATAAAGATACTTGTTTTATTGCAAAGTTTGATGACAGTTGGTTGTGGCATAGAAGATTTTGTCATGTTAACTTTGATAAAATTGTGAAGGAAATTATGAATAATACTGTAAGAGATCTACCTAAGATTGTAAAGCCATCTAACACTATGTGTAGAGAGTGTGTTATGGGGAAGAAGACCAGAAGAGATTTTAAAAGCAAATCTTATTCAACAAAAGGGAAGTTGGATCTGGTGCATACAGATCTGTGTGGTCCTACAAGAACAAGATCATATTATGGTGAAAGGTTTAGTGTACTTTCTATTATGATATGGATTGCATTCTTTCTGCTTTCTGTTGTGATGAGGGTTGTATTTCTTAGAGTAAAGTTTGAAGAATTTAATGAATTGTTGGATGATATCATTTTTGGAGGCAATGATAAGATGAGTAAGAAGTTCTTTAAAGAAATGGAAAATGAATTTGAGATGTCAATGATTGGTGAAATGAAATTTTTTATTGGTTTTCGAATTAATCAGAGTAAGAATGGAATTTTTATATCTTAGACCAAGTATCTTAAGGAAATATTGAAGAAGTTTGGAATGGAAGATCATAAACATGTTGGAACACCTATGGTGACTGGACATAAACTTACTAGTAATGATGAGACTCAGAGTGTTGCCCAAACAAAGTATAGATCTATGATTGGTGGTCTACAATATCTAACTCACACTAGACTAGATATTACCAATGCAGTTGGTATTGTGGCAAGGTATCAATTAGATCCCAAAGAGACACATCTTGCTGCTATGAAAAGAATTTTCAGATATTTGAAAAGAACAACAAAATATGGATTATGGTATGAAAAATCAAATGATATTATTTTTCAGGATTATACTAATGCTGATTGGGAAGGTAATGTGGGTGACAAAAAGAGAATTAGTGGTGGTGAATTTTTCCTTGGGAAAAGGTTGGTTTATTGGTTGAGCAAGAAGAAGAACTGTATTGATCAATCTACTATTGAATCAGAGTATGTTTCTACTACAATAAATTGCACAAAAGTTGTTTGGATGAAACAAATGTTGAAGGACATTGGAATAATTTTTGAGGAACTAGTGGTTATCCATTGTGATAACACCAACACAGTGAATATGTTGAAGAATCCTGTAATGCATTCAAAGACTAAACATAATTCTATTAAGTATCATTTCTTGAGGGAGAAGGTAACAGAGAAAGAAATACAAATAGAATATATTAGCACAAAGGAACAGATAGCAAATATATTCACAAAATCTTTGCCAAAAGATGGTTTTGAGTATTTGAGAAGCATGCTTGGGGTCAGAGCCCCTCCTTGTGATAATCGATTGATATAGATATGCATCAGTCCAAAGGTTTTCAGAGCTATATCATTTCTTGGACTTGATGTATGGATCTACTCCTTAGGGGGAGTGATCAAAGGAACACTAGAGCACATTTAAGTGATCTTGCATCTGGATGTTGGACATGAAAATTTGAAAAAGCTATATAATATTAGAGATGAGTTATGTAACCCTTTTCCATTACTGCCAAAGGGGGAAGGAATCTATGTGAAAATCCCTACTATTTTGGGGAGATTTGTGTTGAGGATATTGAGACAATTGTATTGAGAGGAGAAAGTATTTTGAATTGATTTGGGGTTGATGGATTTTACCATATGTTTCCATCAATTCCAAAGTAGGAGATTGTTGGATGATAGTAGATTTGGATACTATTCATGCTTTTGATGTTCATGTTTTGTCACTGATGTCAAGATATATTTCTATGGGAGAGGACTTATTGGTTACTTGACAGGCAAGAGTGTACGGACAATGTACTGATGTTTTAGAATGATCAAAGTTGGTTATATGAAGAAGGATTTCTGTTGACCTTATTCCTAAGGTCTCTTGGATGTATGTTTCATATTGTAGATGTTATAGTTGATTTAGTGAACACTGGTTTCTGGACTGTAACTGTGATGCTTAACAAAGCAGGTCTCTATGTTTTGGGTATATCTTATTGGAAAAGATATTTCAGGTGAAGAAAAATTACTGGAGGACTGTAGACATTTTGTAATAATGGGCTGTGTTTGATTGATGTGAGAATTTTGGTGACGTCAGTTGTGGCATGTATTCTGGAGGAGACTTATTTGGTGGCCGACTTAAGACATGTAATGTGTAATATGAATTGTGAGCGTGGATTGTGGATCTGGGAGTATAACTGATGGATTGTATTTGATGATTACTTGTTATAGGTACCATGTGTATCTTAGAAAGGGGTTATATAATTATTTTTTTATTGGGAAATCCTAATTGGATGACCTAATTAATTATTTGTGTATTATGAAAGCTTAATTGGACGATCTAATGAATTATTGTAATAGGGTATATATGAGTGATATTTTATTTTGGAAAGATGAGGTAGAGGAAGAGATTGAAAAGAAATAGAATTGAAAGCTGTGAGGCTTGTTTGGTTGCTGGATGTAGAGCTAAATTTGTGATAAGAATACTTCTTTGGAACTGACCAAGAAAAGACAATTGCTATCAGATAGTTCATTGGATTGTATATTCCTATATACACTTGTTCAAATTGTGAATCCTTGAGGGTGGCTTTAAAATTCTTTGGGAAGTGTGCCTAGGTAGTGAGCCTACTACTTTTCTTGACTCCTAATAGGCTCTGCCTCCTAACAGGGACTATGTACTGTAATGTTGTAATAAGCTCCTAACAGGGCCAAATATTTTAATAGGGATACTATAATCTAAGTACATTATTTGTGGGTTCTAATTCCCACCAGGTTTTTACCTTTAACAGGGTTTCCTTAACAATAAGTATTGTATTATTGCATTGGCATTTACTGTGCTATCATTTGCATTACAATTTTGGTTTATAAAGTTTAAATTTTAATAATCTATATCACAACTGATTCACGCCCCCTCTCAATTGTCTTGTGGACTAATATTCCTAACAGTTCCTGCACACATAAAAATAGGAAAATGTTGGGTTGAAAGGGGTTTTCCTTGGTCATACCCTGTTTGAGGAGTCAACCTTGAAATATAAATGAAATTGCATAAAAGGAATGCATGTGAATGTAAAGGTAAATGTTAGATCTATCTTGTAAATGTTTATGCCTTCATAAAATGATATTGAGATTGTGACATCTATGAAGATGATTTCTTGAATGCAGTTGTATGTTGACTTTGAATCTTGAAATGTGAAGTAGAATCAAGGATGAATTTCACAAATGCATAGCTTTGCGAATACTCGTCAAATACCTTCAATGTTGTTATGCGTGATAGACTCTTTCCTTGAAGAATGGATGGATGAACACATGTATATGGAAAAAGAATCTTCTTTCCTAATTGAGAACTCCTCTACTTGGTCATCATGGGAGAGAAGCTAGCTACAATGGAAAAGATTTCCTTTAAAGATGTCTTGGATTCTTGAAAACATGATTTTGAATGCTTAGATGCAAAATTGTAGGAGACCATTTGAATTCCAACTTTTCTTATGAGCTTGATGTCCAAATAAGGAGAGACAGGTTGATTTTATACTTCTCACAACATTTTGGAGTTCAAAAATTGAAGGAGGCCAACATGGGTCAATAAATCCCACTAAAACTACAAGATAGGTCCCAAATTCAAAATTGGAGCAAAATATCATCTTCCTCCAAGAAGAGGCCCAAATTAAATTGGAATATAGGAAGGAGGGAAAATAAGCTAGAAATGCAGGATGTAGGTTGTTGGATCAAGCATAATGGGCATGAAATCTTGAAAACACTAAAATAGGGCCCAATTGAGCATCTTATTATAGGTTCTTACAATTTTAGATAGTACAAAAACTTCTCTATACTTACTTTAAGGCATGATATTGGATTGATTATATTTCAACATTCATTAGTAAACGAAGAATTATATATATTCTTTTATCATAAGTTATATTCCAATGATGGCTTAATAAATTATATCTTATAAAAAATTTATCACAATATTTTTGAAGGACCATATAACTTGTTAATAGGAAATGTGCCTCTTGGTGTATGAATATTTTTATAAGATAGTTAGAGCCTTGTGAATGAAGTTGTATCTTAGATATTTATGTGGTTTCTTTAGCTATTCTAAGAGTAAATACATGTTTATTTTTTGGAACCAATGGTTACAATATCTTTTTATTTCATTCAAAAGTACTAATCGATATTGTGACCCTAACTAGATATATGTATACACACCATAATTGTAATTCCCCGCTAGGGAACCCAGGAGAACAAACCTAACCATGCAACTAAGTTAACGAGATATTTTTTTAAAAAATGTTAAAAATCAATAATGTTAATAATGTGAAAGTAACACAATGAGATACATGACATACATATAAGTACAACTCAACAAAGATAACAATTCTCTAGGGTTCCTTGACATAGAATTACTTAAGAAAAAAAATCTACGAAGAACAACTATAAAGAATTAACATAAAAGATACATCAACTGAATCCAATAATATTTGTCTCATATAATAAGACCACAAATACAACGTATACCCAAGGTATACATAAATGAATCAACATCTACTACACAAGTTGTAGGGTATGCAATAATAAATAACAATAAAATGCATCCTTTAAAAGGATTCCAGCAAAAATACATATAAGATATAGTACTTACACAACTCATGAAATTGAACAAGTCTCTAGAAGACTAAGGAGATAGAAATGCAACAAGGATCATCCAAGCATGAAGAATACTGTCAGATCTTAATGGTAATAAGAATCACTACCACCCAACCATGTGGAACCAAAGGTCCACTCCCACCGTGCTGAGGAGATAACATCAGGCCCACACACATGGGTACACAATAATAAAGACTAAAGAAAAATTACAAGGATAGGAAAGATCAAGAAAAACTGGAGATCAAAGGTCAACATAAGGGTACACCATCCAAAGATAAAGATCATACATAAATCAACCAAAAACACCAACATGAACCATCTACTAAAACCAAAAAGCCAAATGCCAAAACACAACCACAAAAGGTAAAGCAGGACCTATGGAGGAGACTTAGGCTACATACTATGGGAGTGTCATCACATGGTCAATCACTTGAGTTACCCTGGACTAGCCACTCTGGGCCCCAGACCCTCAACATGACTCATGCAGACCTAGAATACCCTCTCATGTGTTAGTAATAACTCAAAGGGGAGGGGGGGGTGAAACAGTGACCTCAAAAATTTATCCTTTAAAATTTAATCCACCAATCAATATACCTCAGATTATTTAGTCCCTCCAAGATGTATGCCTTTGAAATACTTGAAATAATTAAATGTATGTCAGTTTACCTTGTCTATCCTTATTCTCCTTGATTACCAATAAGCAATAAAACTTATTTATCGATACTCAGTAAATATGCAGAGTATACCAATCAATCCAGAAATGCATATATGAAATGCAAAATAATAAAGTAATAAGCCATACACATATAACACATAGATTTTAATGTGGAAACCCTGTTAAGGGAAAAAACCACCAGGACCGGTACCCCAAATTTTTACTCTTCTGAAGTGAGCCCTGTTAGGAGCCAACCCTATTAAAGGTTACAAACACACTGTTAAGTGTGAACTTGTTAGAGGATTTTTATACATAGGTTGTCACTTAGTATCTAGCATCTATGATACCATCCTTGAATCAGCCTTTACATTGTCAATGGGCTTTATGCTAATCTTACTACCATCCTTGAATCAACCTCCTTATTAGACTGTCAATAGGCTTTAGATAAGACCAATGCTACTATCATGAATCAACCTTTTTGGTAATCTGTTAGGATATACCTCAATTATAGAAGATGGTTAAGTCCTTCTCTATTAAGAGACTTAATGCTTCAATGGTTAAACTGAAACACAATGACCTGTTTCTAATGCAACTTTGAATTGCAGATATTCAGATCTATTTACATACAATACCTCTTTGATCAATGTATCAATTTAATTCCTTTGCGCTTCACACTTTCTGCTCTATGATGCTGTGCTTCATTGTTCATCGGTGTCTACAGAATTCTTTAGCTCTCCCTTAGCTTGATTGATCAGGACTGTATGAAGTTTATCCTTCACTAGTTTCTCTTCAGAATCTTCTTTCAATTCACTCCCCTGTGTATCTCATTACTTATGGAAATGAATTATGCTTGTCTCTTATATAGACACGATATTCCTTTATTTCTGATTCTTGTTTCTTGGCGTGAAAAACAATCTAGCCAATTTGATTTATGACTTTAACTCTTGATTTATCTTGTAGTTATCTTATTTTCAATTGTATAAATCAATTGCTTAACTATGGTTGAATAAAACAAATAAAAAAATTAGTTAAGTCTACCCTTAAGCTCTGCCAGCTAGATATTTTGTCATTTTTTGATCTCTTTATTCTGTCGATCAATTCTGTAGTTCGTCGCTGGTGACAACTACCAGTTCCATCGGTGTAACTTCAGTTAGCTTTGGGATCTCTGTCTATTGGGAATCATTAGATCTTTCTTGTTAGGAAACACTATTTTCAACTTGTCGGGCAACACTGTCTTCTTCTCATTGGGCATCACTGTGACTTTTTCTCTATTTTTACCGATCGTGTGCACTTCGTCGGTGTAGTCTGTCACTTAGTGAATACTTAAATTTTATGCATTGCTGAAAGAATAACCTCTATTCTATTGATTCTCTGAATTCTTCGGCATTATGTACATGACGGTACATATGATATCAAGTTGACATCAATGACAATACAAACCATTAACTGATTTAATGTCTTGTATCATCTTAAACTTAACATTATCAAACATTCAATCAGTTACATGTCATCAATCTCTCCCTTTGGCATTGATGGAAACATACTATATTATCACACTATACTATTTCTAATACAACATGAGATACAATTGTTGAGATTCATCAAATTACCAAATAGTTTGTTTTGATAACTGATAAAAATGTCTGACCGTCGGTAAACTCTGTATTAGCTTAGATTTGATTCTTGTAGCTTTCCCTATTTCTTCTTCTGATGTGTTGTGTCCTCTATTTGTGTCAATTTCTATCTTTTGACTTTTCAACTTCTTGATGTCACTATTTTTGATTTGCAACTTTTATACAAATTCTCTTCCTATGGATATGATCTCTCCTTGTTTGGAGTAATATGATAATGAATAGTTTCTAATGATAATATGGATACATTCTCTCCCTTTGACAACAATACCAAACAAATATTTGTCAAATATCTGACATTCTGTCAAACAATTTCTTGTCTCCATAATATATTCTTTGAGTTTCCCTCATCCATCATCAATATAACAATATGTTCTGGTGGTTGGTTATGATATATACCTTTCTGTATATAGATTTAGCTTTGAAGGTCATTTTCTACTTGCATCAATCATGAATGATATTCTGATAATATATGGCTGATGTAGCCCTCAGTCCTTTTACTGACTGGTAGACATGGGTTTGAGCCCTAGTCTTTTTCTTAGGTACTCAAATGTATCTTTGGGCAGTGGCTTGGTGAAGATGTCAGCCAGTTGTTCTTTTGATTGCACATATTCAAGTATGACCTCTTTTTCTTGAAATTGTTCTCTTAAATAATGATACTTAACCAAAATGTGCTTAGTCTTTGCATGCATGACGGGATTCTTGGAAATATTTATTGCACTGGTGTTATCATAATAGATAATTACTGGTTCTTTGATCTTCATACGTATACCTTCCAACAACTATTTGATCCATGCAATATTTGAGCAGTTTGCAGCAGCAACAACATATTCTACTTCTACAGTAGACTGAGAGATGCATCCTTGCTTCTTGATAATCCATGTGACAAGTCTGTCACCCATAAAGAATGCTCCTCCAGTTGTGCTCTTTCGGTCATCAAGATTTCCATCCCAATTAGCGTCGGTAAACACTTTCAGTTCTAATTTGCCTTTTCTTCTATACCATATGCCAAATTCCTCAATATTCTTTAGATATCTTAGAATTATTTTCACAATAGTTATATGTGTTTCCCTGGGGTTAGCAGAAAATCTAGCAACAATTCCTACTGCATGTGCAATATCTAGTCTAGTGTGTACAACATACATGAGTTTTCCTATCATTGATCTGTATAGAGTCTGATTTACCTCTATTGTCTTATCTTCCTTTGTTAATTTGCATCCAGTAGCCATCTGTGTTCCAACAGGTTTGGAATCTTCCATCTTGAATATTTTTAGAACTTCTTTGATGTATTTGGACTGTGTAATGAAAATACCTTCACTTTGTTGAATGATCTGTATACCAAGAAAGAACTTGATCTCTCCAAACATAGACATCTCAAATTATTTTCTCATCTCATCAGCGAATGATTTGCATAGCATATCATTGCCTCTTAATATGATGTCATCAACAAATATTTCAGCAATCAAAGTGTTAGCATTCATATCTTCTTTCAAATAATGATTACTATTTTCACTAGTCCTCATGAATCCAATACTTATTAGATAGGAATGACATCATTCATACCAGGCTTTGGGAGCTTGTTTCAATCCATACAAGGCTTTGTGAAGTCTACATACCATGTTCCTCTTGTCTGGATCCACAAACCCTTCTGGTTGCTCAATGTATACCTCTTCTTCAAGT
>MU225647.1:1939571-1978583 GCA_018584345.1 Thuja plicata | reverse complement strand
GGTTTTCCACTATAAACATTGTGTACTTTGTTCTTTTTCTTCTTTTGTTCATGTTTCATAAGCATATGTTATAATTGTAAAAGTTTGAAAAGAATAAGTTTTAAGTAACCACTGATTCACCCCCCCCTCTCAGTGGTGATTGTATTCCAACATACAAAAAGTGCAACCCTAAAGGAATATTAATTATTAATTAAAAGAAATACTTTAATTTCAATTTCACTTAAAACAATGCACAACTTAACTTTAAAATAAAAAATCAAAGTCATAAATCAAAAAGCATGAGAATATTTTAATTAAATTAAAACAATTAATCATGCAACAAAAAATAATATTTAATAATTCAATTTGCACAATTAATTTCAATTTTTAGATTTAATATTTATTAAATCTTAATTATTAAATTAAGAAAATAATTAAATCAATTAATTAAATATAGGCATTTAATTATTAAATAGCCATATATTTAATATATTTAATATTTTAACTTTATTAAAGGTGTAATTATTAACATTAATAATTACCATGGATATTCATTAAATAAATCAAGCCAAAAGTATTATTAAATCAACTGAAACCCATCTAAACATAAAAACAACTGAAACAAAGAAACAACTGAAATAGACACGCAAGCACACACAGATAGGCTCACAAATTCACGTCACTTGACGAATTCAAATAGGATAGTCAATTAGATTTTTTTCCATTTCTAGGATAAGATTTAAGGTTTAGGGTATGGATTTAGGCCTAAATATTATCTCCCCTCTTTTACCATTGAGATATTGCGATAGGGCACGCTCACTCCTGCCAATTTAGGGAAGACGTTGCCCAGTACCTACAAACCTATCATCACAAAGACAAATGTACATATATATAATATAACAAACAATGGTTGAGACTAGCTTATCATGTGGATCTCGCCGAAGAAATTGACTACGACTCTGTCCCATACCATATCAAACACACCAAGTAGAAATGTAAAACATAAAAATGATCCACGAGTATACAGATATAGGGTCAGTATTGTTAGATAAAACATAATCAAAATGATATCATAACATATAAATAACCATAAATCCATCCGCAACACATAATATATACAACTATCCAATGGATCAATAATATTATAAAAATTAATACATGAACATCCTCAAAACCAATTGAAATAACCAACTCACACCTGAAAAAGCCTAAAAGAGTCCTGCAATTGAAACTGAAAAGAAAACTAAGGGGTGGGTATTACAATAATCGAATTTCTAATATAAGAAATGCGACTTAAGAAAGTTGCTAATTGCACTTTCTTTCATGAAATTGTAGAATGTAGTTTTGTTCATGTCATTTAAGTCAACTAATATTTAGAGTAAAATAAAGTATTTATTATTCAAATACTCACTAGAGAATGTGCTTCAATAGCTTCACTAGATACATCATCTTCTATTCAAGAGTTAAGTTTAAAATTTGATCACTTGTTACATAATTTTAATAAGGTATATTCATGAAGAAATATGAACATTTTACTTACACATGGATTTTAATTTTTTACACTCAAATGAATATAAGATTACACCCTCATGATTATAATTTAATAATAATAAAATATAAAATTTATATATTTACATATAAATATAAAAAAATATCTTTAAATAATAAAAAAATTTCATTAAATTTTTTGTTTCAAATAGATTAAAATCTTATTCTAAAATAAAAGTCATTAAAAAAATCCTTTATGAAAGATATCGTCTTATTTGAAGAAAAAATTCTTAATTAAAAAGTAAGACCACTTTTTAAGAAGGGATAAGGGATTGTAAGATCTAACTACTTAGGGCAAGGCCACATGCAACCGCTTGGCTTATTTTGGCTAGCATACACTGCATATCCCTTCTTATTATAGAAAAAGAGAAAATTTAGAAGCAAATAAGGGAGGGACATAAATTTATGAAGACACCTGGAGTTTTTTCAATAAGTAGCCATTGCTTATTTTAAGCCCCCCCATTTTCCTTCATAACTTATTTTCAATCTTAAACAATAGCCGCTCCATAAAAATAGGAAAAGATTCCATATTATCCTTTTTCCACAATTTTAATTCTTCACAGGAACACTCTAACTACTTAAATTTAAGTAGAAAATAGAATTAAGAAACAACATAAGAATATGGGGTTAGGTACTAGACATTTTCATTATTAAGAATACAAATTACTAAACCACTTTTAAACACGTTTAAAATAACTCCCTTGAAAAGGTAAGAATGCAATCATTCTTGATAAGAAAATGACTGGAAACAAAAGTTGATGAGGAGGTTAATACTACATCCACAAATGTGATTAGAGGCATGAAACTTCTGTATAAAGAACATATGTTATGGAGGCCATTATACAAAAAATTGAGTAAAAGGAAATTAAGTAGTTGATTAATGTTACAAAGAATTTCCAAATAAAATATATACAAGGGTTACTATTTTTCCTTATGTTTCCATTTTTGTAAGTTATGTTGACAAATTTTTTTCCATTTCTAATATAAATTATGTTAAATTATTAAACTTGAAATACGAATGAACAACTTTAATACTTTTTAAATAAATGAATAAAGTCAAATTTGTCTTGTGATAATGATGCGGGAGCATCTTGAGATCTTGACAATCTTGCATCAACCAAAAATATTTTATTTCTAGTTTGTGTATTTCTGAGTTTCTTTCAGTGTTCCTTTAGTTTGGATGAGTTTCTATTGCACACCTCATGGATTGTTCCAAGCATTATGTTTTACCTTCACTGAGGTTCACATCCTGATTAGCTTCTTTGCATGTGAGATATCTTGGATTTCTAGCAGGACATCACTGTTCACATTTTATAACCACTTTATTTTTTTCAATCTTGCGAAGGATTTTACCGATCAACGAAGCTTCATGGAACATACCTTGATAATATTATGATATTATATGCATGGTCGACCTACTTGTGGGTTAACTTTTCATGATGTTTCTAGTTGTGAGATATTCTTAAGATTTAGGTCTTGACCTATAATGTAATACATTTTCCTATTCTTGGAGAATGTAATCTTTTCCTAGGACAACTTGATGCTTATGAAGGATTTATAAGCTAATGTAATTGTTCCTAGTGAGGTATCTCTCATAAGATTAACTTCTTGTAGCTTGAAGCTAGGATAATTGTAAGGATTTCTATTCGTAATCATACCTATATTACTAGAATGTAAGACTGCATGTTGCAGATCCTTTGTACTTTATTTATGGATGATAATAAGAAATATGATCTTGCATATCTCTCCATAATTTATGTTGTTTCCATTGTGTGACTCTTTGTGCAAGGATTGTACTGACTTCTTTGAGGTTCCTCTTGTCCTTGGCTACACCATATAAATAGAAATATTAGTGTAGAATACAATGTAATGTAGTAAAATCATAACACATTTTTGATGTGTCATGATATTTATTTAATAGATTCAATTATGCCATTTAATAGTTGAGTGTTTGATTGATGATATTTTGAAGGTTAATGAGTATTGTTAGCTTTTTAATCTATTGAAAATTAGTACAATCTAAATAGACTAAAAAAATCCAGTCATGCATGTGATTTTACTCAAAATAAATTAGTCTACCTGGTGTAATTATAAATCAATGTACACCATCAAAAATAGAAAAAAAAATGAAATAATGAATTTCAAAATGATAGAAAAGACACACCTGGCTTTTTGAAAAAAAGATATTGCATATGTGTTGAATGAACATAAAGATGGTTCTAATCATGTGTACCAAGAAAAAATGATTAGTATAACCTAATTTTATCTAATACCATGTTATAAATTAGGATCCTAGGAAACTAATCATATAAACAAGATGAGAATCGCCCTACCAATCTGTACATGTCTGTACATACAATAAATGCTCAAGAAATTTGGTTCTTTTTATTAAAAAATGCATCAAAACTCTGTACACATCATCCAAACCTATTGGAGAAGCTTGAACATGTTCAAATACATTCATTCCATGGATCCAACTGACCCATGAATGGTTATGACCATAGCAAACCAAATTCAAACTTCTTGAGCAACTTTTGGTAAAAGTTTCTCAAGCAACATTTTGACAACATTGCAACTTTTGCATTTTGCAACATTTTTAACCCAATTGACTTGGAATGGATTCCTATCACCTAGACATGATCACATATGACTAAAATGCTCCAAAATCATTGGGAACACAACACAAACTCCTAAAACACCTAAAACACCTAATCACACCTATCAAATGTAAACTGAAGATCCAAGTGAACTAAGGTGTCACATGGTTTATAGATGTACCTGAGGGACCCTTGACCAAAAAAAGTGGATCAAAACACATGGAGGATGATCTAAAGGGTCCATCCCCTTATTAAAAAGGAAAGAACATCCTAAAATAAAACCAAATGCATTGAATACATTGGGTGCCCTGCACCACACTCCTCAAGAAAAAAACAAGTCAAGTCTCTTGAGTTGGAATATCTTCAAGTTGAAAGCATACATTTTGAATAGCTTCAGGGGTCATCCAAGTGGCATCTTCCTGAGGATGATTCTTCCATTTGTTCAAAAACTCATAGTAGTTATTTCTCCTTGTTTGTTTACTCACCCTATAGTCTAGAATGCATTTAATCTTAGGAATGGATGGTGTGGGAAAGTCTATCATCTCATTTTCTTGTTGAGGATCTTGATCACCTACATCACCAACATCAGTAACAGGACCCTTGTATGCATATATGTCATCATCATTAAAAATAAATGAATATGAGAAGACAAGTCAATCTTATAAGCATTATTGCCACACTTATTTAGGATTTTGAAAGGCCCAAGTTTATTCATCATGAGCTTAGTATACTTATCCTTAGGTAACCTTTCTTTCTTGAGGTGGATCATCACCATATCTCCTACTTTGAATTGCAATTCTCTTCTCTTCTTGTCTGCATGCTATTTATACTTTTCAAAAGTATGTTGCAACTTTGTCTGCACTTGTTCATGAATATCCTTCACCACTTCAACAAATTCTTCAGCCAAAGAACTCCTCTTCTCCATATCCTTGACATCTCTAAGTTCCAATACACCTCTAGGGTGAACACCATACACAATTTGGAAATGAGTCAAACCAGTAATCATGTTGACAGAATCATTGTAAGAAAATTATGCTTGGGCCAGAATGGAATCCCAAGTAGCTCCATGTTCTTGAGTTAGAAACCTAAAAATATTACCAAGAGAACTATTAATGAGCTTTGTCTGACCATCAGACTGTGGGTGATATGCAGAGGATAGAGACACATTGGTTCAAATATTTTTCCACAATGTTCTATAAAAATGTCCCAAAAACTTAGGATCTCTATTAGATACAATTGACAAGGGTAATCCATGGAGTCTAAAAAATTACTTAAAGAAAAAACCCTCTATGTGTGAGGCATCATGAGTTGTTATACATGGTATATAGTGTGGCATTTTAGAAAATCATTCCACTACTACATAGACACTGTCAATTCCATTTTTGGTTTTAGGAAGACCCAAGAAAAAATCCATACTTATAGAATCACAAGGCTTGGAAGGGATAGGAAATGAAGTTTACAACTCTACATTGGATGTGTGACCCTTGGCTTTCAGAGAAACCAAACAACTCTCCACATACTTCCTTACATCTATCTACAATTTAGGTCAATAGTATAATTTCCTCACAAGTTCCAGTGTCTTATCCACACCAAAGTGACCTGTCAAACTACCACAATGCTTCTCTTTAATAATATTCTCCCTTATGGATCCTTTAGGCACACAAAGCAAAATTACTTTGAAAATTAATCCATCCTACACAAGAAACCCTGAGAAATTAGTGTGATACCTCTTTGTCATGTCAACACAAATTTGATACGCCTCCTTAAAGTCATCATCTGTGGCATACATATATTTCTTGGAATGAACTCCAACACTTTCTAACTGAATAGTTTGAGTAGTCAAGTGCCTCTTACTGAGAGCATCACCAACCTTATTCACAACCCCTTTCTTATTCTTAATGGTAAAAGTATAGGATTGTAATAATTTTTTCCATTTGACATATCCCCGGTGAAGCTTCTCCTGCCTATTCAAAAAACTTAGAGCATGATTATCACTAAAGACTATGAATTATTTAGGCAAAAAGTAGTGCCTCCACTTTCTAAGTGATTGAACCATGACATAGAATTCAATATCATAAGTTGAATACTTCTGCTTGGCTTTGTTCAAATTTTCACTGAAGAAGGCAACTCGTCTCCCTTCTTGTCTCAAAATCCCACCAATAGATTTTTTTCTTGCATCAAATTCCACTATGAACACCTTATGAAAATCTAGAAGAACTAGGATGGGTTTCTCTACAATCTTCATTTTCAAAAACTCAAATGATTCATTGGCCTCGTTAGTCCACACAAAAATACATTTCCTTCCTCCTTTAATAGTATTAATGATAGAAGTGCATATACCACTGAAGTTTATAATAAATTTCCTATAGAAACTACACAAACCATGGAAACTTTTGACCTCAGATGCTATAGTAGGTTATGGCCAATTTAGGATAGCTTCAACCTTAGAAAGATCCATTTTGAGACTATTATTGGATATCACAAATCCTAGGAACACAATTTCTTCTTGTAGGAACACACACTTCTCCAAATTGAAGTTTAAATGCTCATCATGAAGTTTCTTCAAAACCATATCCAAATGCTTGAGATGTTCATCCTTATCCCTGCTAAAAATCAGAATATCATCAAGATATACCACAACAAACTTATTAAGAAAAGGTTTCAAGACTTCATTCATAAGCCTCATAAATGTACTTGGGGCATTGGATAGACCAAAAGGCATTACAAGATATTCATAAAGGCCCTCTATTGTCTTGAAGGCTATCTTCCACTCATCTCCACCCCTTATCCTTTTCTGATGGTAGTCACTCTTGAGATAAACCTTGAAATAGTAGTTTTCACCCCCTAAGAAATCCATCAGATTCTCTATTCTAGGCATATAAAACATGTATCTTATGGTTATCCTATTTATTTCCCTAGAATCTTTACATAGTCTCTATGTACCCTCCTTCTTGGGTGCTTGGAATGTAGGGATGAAACAAGGACTCACACTCTTCCTAATGAACCATTTGAACAATAATTCTTCAATCTATCTTGATATTTCTTTGTTCTATTCAAAGATCATTTTGTAGGCTACCTTGTTTGGAAGGGTGGTCCCTGGTATGAGGTCTATGCAGTGACTTAATTTTCTTTATGGTGGAAAAGTATCTGGAGTACTTCTTGCAATCAAACCACTATACTTGTCCAAAATCTCTTTGACTTCTTTAGGACCTACATGTCTTCTTGTGGCTTTGACTTTGGGCTCTTTTAAGGGTGTTTTGAGGTCTCACAACAACTGCAAAACAAGGTGTATCCTTCTCCTTTAATATTTTCATGAACTCTTTCTCCCCTACACACAAGACACTACTTATAACATGTTTTTCTTTTCCATCCTCAAGAAATGGATTCATGACATACTCAATACCACCCTTGGTTATGATATAGACATTGGTTTTCCCCTCATGCTTAACACTAACATCAAATTTCCAGGGCCTACCTAATATTAGGTGACATGCATCCATCTCTATGATATCACACAAGAATTTATCTGTATACTCTCCTAGGGTAAACTCTACCCACACTTGTTCACAAATGAGAGTTTTCTTTTCCTTAGTCAACCATGAGGCTCTATATGGGAATGGATGAGGGATTATTTTAAGTTTTGACTTATGAACCAAATCTTTAGATGCAATATTATATTTTGATCCAGAATCTACTATAACTTTGCATACATTATTGTTCACCTTGTAAGTTGTTCTGAGAAGTGACTTCCTTTGAGGTGGCTCTGTGGTGGTAGGTACCTTCAAGAGTGTTCTTTGCATTATAATATATTTACATTGATCTAGATTTGTAGGCCTTGATTTGGATGTGTTGTAAGAGGATAAACTTTGATTTTCATCTTCTTGTGTTAACTGAATCCTTCTATCTCCTTCTTGCTTGTTTGTATCAATATTTTTAGGACACCTAAATAATTAATTCCCTACCTGGTTGCATGTGAAGCACTTACTAGTGAAGACATTAGATCCTCTCCCATGAAACCTCTCCCTACTGTTTGATCTTCTACCTCTGAAGGCAACCCTATTGCTTGACTCGCCCTCTGATTCTTGATTTCTAGATTCATCTTGGCTCGAGGGAAATGATCCCCTACAAACTAAGGGATGGACCCATCATCACGGACTTTTCCAACTTCACTTTCTAAATTTCAGACACCTCTTCACACTAAAAATAGTTTTCCAATACTTCAATCTAGTCCATGCATTCTTATGGATTTATTTTTCCAAAGGACATAGGTAGATTAGGCCTCCTCCTCCTCCTCCTCCTCCTTCTTCTTCTTCTTCTTCTTCTTCTTCTTCTTCTTCTTCTTCTTCTTCTTCTTCTTCTTCTTCTTCTTCTTCTTCTTCTTCTTCTTCTTCTTCTACCTTGGGGCATAATCTTTCGTGCTTAATGATCTACCTTGGATTTAGGGCTTTAATGGACTGTATCCACTAAATTGCTTATAAATTGCACAAAATAATTCCAAATGAAACAAAATCAAATGTTCTAGAAAGAAGATACACCACTATCTACACATGGAAATCATTCAACCCTACCAATCCATACATATCTGTATATTCAATAAATGCTCAGGAAATCTATTTTTTTATTAAAAAATGCTTCAAAACTCTGTACAAATCATCCAACCCTATTAGAGAGGCTTGAACATGTTCAAATAAATTTATTCCATGGATCCAACCGACACATGGATGGTTATGACAGTTGGAAACCAAATTCAAATTTCCCGAGCAACTTTTGGGAAAAGTTGCTCAAGCAACATTTTGACAACATTGCAACTTTTGCATTTTGCAACATTTTTAACCTAATTGAGTTGAAATGGATTCCTATCACCTAGAAATGATCAAATATAACCAAAATGATCAAAAACTATTGGGAACACAACCAAAACTCCTTAAAAACTTAAAACACATAATCACACCTACCAAATAAAAACTCAAGATCCAAGTGGACTAAGGTGTCCCAAGGTTTATAGATGTAGCTTAGGTACCCTTAAACACAAAAAGTGGATCAAAACACATGGAGGATGATCTCAAGAATCTATCCCCTTATTACAAAGAAAAGAACATCCTAAAATGAAACTAAATGCAATGATCTCTCTCTCTCTCTCTCTCTCTCTCTCTCTCTCTCTCTCTCTCTCTCTCTCTCTCTGGTGTAGGAGCACCCCTTGAAGAAGAAAATGAGGTTACAAGGCCTCCATGAATGTAATAGCATGTTTGGATAGGCTAAGTGCCTATAGGGATCAAGAAATCCTAGAAATGTAATAAGTCCTAACTTGTAAGGCCTAGTGACTTAGGATGTGTTACAAATCCTATGGCCCCTATGGTTAGATGGATATGGTTTGGGTAGAGCTATGTTAGGATAGGTTAAATTGATGTTAGCATGATAAAAAAAAGGTCAAGTGCACCCTTGGTAGGTTCCTAGGTTGATTAGGAAGTCATTTTGTAAATATTGTCAACAAACTATGAAATGTTGTCAACAACAAAAGTTGCTAATTGGAAATTTTCAAAATTTTTGTTGCCCAGAGTTCATAACCATCCAAAATTGGTTTGAAATAAAGGGAATTGACATAAAATTGTGTCAAAAATCAAAGCAAAAGGTTGTTGTGAAGATTTTGTAAGAAGACATTTGAATCTCAATACATAAAAATGCATTTCTTGTGAAATTCCCTGGTTGTTCTTTGTGTACAGAGCTATACTGATAAAAATGACAAAATGAACTTGATAGGAAGTTGGAAAATTGAGCTAGCCTTCATTTTAATCCAGTTTGAGGTCTTGGAGTGAAGTATAGAGGGAGAAATTGTGTCACAGTAACCTACAGGTCAAAAAATTGACAAAAATTAGGGTTTCAATTTTCTCTCTCCATATCTCAAGATGTAACTGATAGAAAATTATCCAACCTATTTTGAATGAGAGATTAGAGAATGTATCATAAGATTCAATTTGTTTTAGAGTGGCAGGTTTTAGTTTGGGAGATTTATGATTAAAAACCTAGCTAGGCATCCACATGTGACTAGCAGCAAGACATAAACTAGAAAGTTGCAGACCCCATAACTTTTGATGGGAATCATTTCAAAGAATATGAATGGAGGATTGATGGTATTTCAGATTCCCCAAGTTGATCCAAGTGTCAGATTGATGAAACCCAAGAATTGAAGGGTACTTCCTTCTTTAGGTGCTCCAATTAGCCATCCTAAGCCTAGGTGAGGGTTTCCAAGTTGGTAGAGTTGTCTAAGGCTTCAATACCTATCATATTGGGAAAAGTAATGCCCCAACTATTTTTTTCTAAATATGAAATAAATTCCTTAGGTCCTTTGAAATATTTGGTGACAAAACCATAAAAGGTGTCTAGAAAAGGCTACTAGGAGGACAATGTAACTTGGGACAGTTTGGGTGTTGAATGAATTTGGAACCAAGAAGTCAGTTTGGTTATGTAGTGGAGTGTTAAGGGAGTATTTGGCATGTTAAATAAACTATAATACTTAAGGAGAGGTTGGAGTGCCATTGATAAAGGAAGGTGGGTCAGAGACACTAAGAAAATAGGGGTGCATCAGCACAAAAGGATGTGTGTGATGGAGAGAAACTATGAAAGGGGTTATGGGGAATACAATATGAAGAGTTGGTGAGTCAGATAGAAGAAAATTGAAGGTGTGGAACCCTGGCCTGAGATACTCTAACAAGAAAGTGTAGAATTATTGTTTTGATCAAGTTTAGACTTGAGTTGGTTCAAGTTACTTAAAAGGTTGGAGCTCTACATCAAGTGGTATCAAAGAAAGAAATACCCTTAGGAGAATTATTATGAACCATGTATGGTGCAGATGATGATGGTGATATGCCATCAAGGATGAAAAATTTAGAACTTGTAAGGTTTGTGAGGGAGCAGAGGGTAAAACATGAGGCATATATGAAAAGAATGACCAAGGAAATGAAAAGGATTTTAGAAAAGATGGGGAAGAAGGGTGGTGGAGACTCTGATGAGGATGTGGAAGGGAGTGAATTAGAACCCCTTGAATGGGAAGAAGAAGAATTTCCTACAGTTTAGAGACTACTCTTGAAGACCCTGAAGTCCATGGAGAGGAGAACCATGGATGCAAAGTTAGAATTGCCTACCTACAATGGGAAGATGGACCCAAATGCTGCCATGTATTAGGTTGATGCTCTCACAAGTTTATTTGACTATGAAGACATATAGAAAAACCAAAAGGTAAATATTTCCAAGTCAAAGTTAAGGGGATGTGCACTCACATGGTGGAATTTCACTCAAGATGAAAGGGTGAAGAATGGAAAGAATACAATCACTACTTGGAATATGATGATATCCTTACTCAAAGATGCATACATCCTTGAGGATTATGAAGTTAAAATTCATAAGAGGAGGATGAGTTTGAGGCATAAAGATTAGTATGTCTCAAGTTACAATAAATAATTTTAGAGGCTTGTCATGGAGTCTAAGTTGGAAGAGCCATAGAGTGTGAAGCTGGAAAGATATATGCAAGGGTCGAGAGTCACAATACAAGATGGAATTAGTTTGAGTAGCCCTACCACAGTGCAAAAATGCTATCAATTAGCATTGAAGGTTGAAGAGAAAGTAAAGAGAAGGGAGGAACAAAGTGGTAGAGGGAGAGGAAAAAGATACTTTGGGAAGAGGGACATAGGTATGCCTAGTGGAATAAGGCAAGGTCCAAGGAATTTGGGGAATCAAGTCATGAAAGTAACCAATGATAGAGTAGTTTTAGAGGTTCCTTTAGGGGAAGAAGATTAAACTATAGAGGAAGATTTGGGAGAAGAGGCCTTGATAATATCAAGTTCTTTAGGTGTCATCAGCCTGGGAACTTGGCATCAAAGTGTCCTAAAAAGGGAAACAAGTAAGGTGAAAGGAGATAAAATTTGGTGAGGGATGAAGAATACAAAAGTGTACATTTACATGAATCCTTTGCACCACCAGAATAGGGAGAGTCCCTCATGATGAGAAGGAATTTGATCAAAGAACCTAGTGCACCAGAGGCACCCCAAAGAAAGACACTTTTCAGAACCACATGTAAAGTGGGAGGTAAAGTATGTAGAATAGTCATTGATTCTAGTTCTACTGACAACTTGGTGTTCCTTGAAAATATTTTAAAGATGAAGTTGAAGAGGATTCCACATCACACACCCTACAAGGTGTCATGGATCACAAAAGGGAAACATACAATCATTGTATAGAAAGCATGGATAGAGTTTCAGATTGGAAAATATAAGGACAAGGTACTTTGTGATATAGTACCTATGGACACATAACATTTTCTCTTAGGGAGGCCATGGTAGTATGAAATGGAGGCACACCATGATGGAAGGAAGAATACATAATCCATCCAGTACAAAGGTGAGAAGGTGTAAGATATATATATATATATATACACACACACACACACACACACACACCAATTGATTAACCGAAAGGAGACGATCAATGCAAAAAGGAATCAACTTGTTATGGATAGAGAGGGAAAGGGGGATATAATTTCTTAATTATAAAGTAAAACAATAGATCTAAATTGATTAAAACCTTAATTGAAATGAAATATTTATCTTGGAATGTAGCAGATCTAGAAATACCCATTTTCTGATGTCTATACTGAGTTTCGGGGAATTCTGCAACCGGATCTGGAATAGAAAAATAGAGACAAATAAAACCCAAAAATATTTTTCTTTTTTGAGTCAGGTTGACCTTGACCCAAATATGGGGGCACAATTGCACCCCTTTATGTCGACCTTAACCTGTGCCGCTCTGACGGAAATTTTGTTCGAGGTTCCCAAAAGTTGGCCAAAAAGGGTATCCAAATCTGCTCTATAATTCACTGTCCTATACCTGTACCTACAAATGTTTTTTTTTTGGGGGGGAGGGGTTTGCCTTAGTAAAACCCCGATTTAGGAATTAACCTTGAAATCAAAATTCAAATGGAGAAGGCTAGCAAGTAGTAGAAGTAGATCTAACAATGAAGCTATGATATTCAATAGATATACAATTGTATTTCGAATGTAAACAAGTGTGTTAATATGAAAGATTGGACTCAACATTAGAAATAATAAATATAAATCAAAACCTCCATGATTTTATGCTTGGAATCCACCTTAGAGGAATAATGAATGAATCTTAAGGATGTACAAAGGGTCTTGAAGGAAGATCACACCACCATGATGGATAGATTTAGGATTTGAATGATGAATCTTGAATGTTTGAACCAAATCCCTTCAATGGCTTAAATGCTTGAATCGTTGATCTTCAATGGGGAACTTGAAATGCTTGAGAAGAAGACTTGAAAACCTTGATTGAACACTTGGAAGCTTGAGAGCATGTGGAACAATGGATGCTTTAAAGTAGATGATAATGTATTTGTCTCCAAGTAGATGATGATAAAAAATGAGGGGAGAGGGCTTCCTTATATATACAAGTCTAGGGAAAAATATTCTAGAGAGGTTGACATAAGAGAATTAAATTCCAATTAGGTCTATACCCCTAGAAGTGGACCTATATTAAATTTCATTTAAGAGTCGGTACTTTGGAGACCAAAACAACCGACCTGGAAGCGGGAAAATGAAATTTTGAGTTTCCCCCACTGCCGACAAACTTTCCAATGAAAAAGGAGGACCTAGGTCAAGTTCAAGGTCAACCTTGACCTAGGTCAGGTCGAGACACCTGAAAAATGTGCTAGGTGGGAAAAATAGTTCCCGGAGAGGCCCAATCATGGTCCTAAATAGGCACAAAATATGGAAAAGGAGTAGAAATGAGAGGACAACATGACAATGGCCCAAAAAAACCCCTAAGGAGGGCTAAACTATCTTAACATGGAAGTGCTTCCATTTTAAGATGATACATTAAGCCCCCACTTTAGCAAGAGTATGGAAATCAAAGATACTTGCGGTCAGGGATAACTTTAAGAAACCCCCTCCTAGGAAAAAGTATAAAATCCTGGCGAATGTTACATTAATTTAGGGGAAATTTTTTATTGATGATGGTGAATTTTTTTTCCAAATTAGGAAAATAATATAAAGACGTAGGCGATTTTTTCCCTGCCGAATGAAAATTCCATAAAATCCTAGCAAATTATAAATTAATGTGGGGGAAAATATATAATATATGAGGCAAATTATTTTCTTGTGAAAGTAAAAAAAATATTTGTACTAGCAATTTTTATGTTTCGTTTAAAAATATATTTATTTTATTGGCTAATCTATTGTTAATTATGGGAAAAATAAATATTTTATTTGGCGATTTTCAAAAGATGGGACTCGTCAATGTGTCTTGTGGGCCAATGCCATATAATATTAAATGTCTTATTTGAGACCATTTGATTATCCTAGATCAATGGCTGAAGTTTAATTTCGGCCCAATTTCATGAAGGAAACAAAGTTTTCCAAGAAGTCACCAGAATAATGACATGTAACATTGTAATTAATGCAATGTCCAGTGAATATCACTTTTATTTGTTGTGAATATAATTGATCACACATTGGACACATAACCTAATTAGATATTGTTAAATGTATTATTTGAGACTATTTGATCATCCTAGATCAATGGCTGAAATTTAATTTCAGGCTAAATTTCAGAAGGAAACCAACTTCTGCAGGAATTCACCAGAATGATGACACGTATCAAGCCTTAAAAAGTGCACCGTAACCATGATCATTGATTACTACTGGTTATTTATTGATGTGGATAGTGGACAGTGCAACTACAACTTGTAACTCATAACTCAAAAAGAAATAAATGCCTTGTCAGTGACATTCTTTAACTGCCATCTTTAACTGTTAATAGTACACATTCATTTATGGGAAAATTTATGGGAAAGATTTAAATTTAGATATGAAGATTAAGGACAGTAAATTTAAATCTCTCACACGCATAATACAAATATTGCATTTATGGAAATCGCATTAAATATGATTAAAGAAAGAATAATTATTAATTGCTAAGTATCCATGATCACTACTATCAATCAAGGGGTCGGGGCTATTTATAGACAATCTGGCTTCTTTCTTCTTCATTTTGCTTTTGGTAGATTAAGAGTTAGAGCTGTCAGTGGTAGAAATTCTTCCTCTAGTTTTAAGGTTTAGGTTTTTAGGTCTTTAGGCTTTCAAGAATTAAAGATTGATACACCAATCC
Organism: Thuja plicata; assembly: GCA_018584345.1. Taxonomy (NCBI): domain Eukaryota; kingdom Viridiplantae; phylum Streptophyta; class Pinopsida; order Cupressales; family Cupressaceae; genus Thuja; species Thuja plicata. Next base: position 1,963,284 of record MU225647.1, on the reverse strand, counting down.
GTTTGGGATGCACATCCCCAGATGACCAGAGGTCCTTTTTGGGCAATGTCTCAAAATAAATCCTCACTTCCATTTGTAGGGAGGCTGGTGGTGACGCTTTTATAAATTTTGTTGTGTTGATGTTATTGGGTCGAGAGTTCCTTGAGAATGTCAACATATACCACATCTACACAGACATTATTTCCTAGTTTTTTGCATCTCTCCTCGACCTCAGAGGACAAAAGGTGGATATGCTGATGCTATTGAGGAAGGTTTTTAAAGAGAAATTCCTGAAGAACAATGTCAATGTTTCTATTTTTTACAGAATTAGGGGTGGGGATCCCTTGGCCAAGAGATATACAGATGCTGTTGGTGCCATTCAAAAATGTGGCCAGACAACCCTTTCTGTTGAACCTCAATGACGAGCAACTAACGCAACATAGGAAATAAGCACGACTTGGGAGGGATTTTCTCCAGAAATGGTTTTACCTTGATGAATTCGACGAGTCAGACTACACATGGCTTGATGAATTTTCAAAGATTATCCTCTCTAGAAAATTATACTCAGACGAAAGGGAAGATGAAGATCACTGATTCCCTAGTTTACCAGTTACCCATTCACGTTACCCTAGTCTTTTGACAATGGACATGCAAATTTTCACTTTTTTTTTCATACCGATAAGAAGTTGCCTAGTAGGTTTCTATTTTTTACTGTACGATGTAATTTTATGAAAAAAAAATAATAAAAATTTTCCAAGTTCGTTTCAATTTTACTTTTATGGGTACAAAAAATGATTCTTAGACTTCTCTGTGATTACCATATTTTAATTAGTTGCTTTACCTATGTATTAGAAATTTAAGTATATGCTTAAGCGATGGATTAGTACTTCCATTTTTAAATCTAAAGACTAAATGATTAAGTTTCTTTATCAGTCCAGAGCAAGTTTCTATTTTTAATTTGCCAATGTGTCATATTGATGTGTGATTATAGATAGAAATAATTGAATTAAAATCTAAATCGGACTACACAATAAAACTAAAAATTTAATAAAATTTATTAAATTTAATAAATAATAAGCTGAAGTTGTACTTTAAAATGATTAAGTGACACTCACACATGTCCTAGTGACATCAAATGACAAGACAAAAGTTAATGGGACCCGCGATAGTGCGATAGTGCCAACGACCGTTGGATGAGCACAGATCAATGATGTGCAGTGTATTTTAGGCTGAAAGGGAAAAGAAACCCCATTTCTGCAAACCTATTCTGAAATAATGTAAATGAACTCAAAATCACAGAGTCATAGAATAAGTATCACTTACCTTTTCCTTAAATTAAAATGTAGTAATGCAGTTGCGACTTGCCAATGCAGTATACAGTTGCACTCAATAGTTTAAAACTTCTGAAACTTTCCTATCGATCAAATATAGAGATGTCATAGAGATATTAGAATGTTTTTATACTAATCCTTATTTGGAAAATTTGGTGGGAGGTATTAGGTATACAAATATTTGGCGAAGCCTGTGTAATTATAACACGTGTTTTGTTATTTTCGAGGTGATTATGGGTTGTACAATACCATCGCATGATTAATAAAGTTGGCTAAATTAAGTCGGTTAGAGACACACGTCCGTAAAATGCTAGGTGAATTTGGGGCCTCCTATAAATAAATAGGTATAAAATCATTGGCGAATATAGGCCATCAATTTGGGGTTGCTTAGAAATTATAGGAGAATGTTTTAAATTTATGGCGACCAAAATTTATATTCCATTGGCGATAATGTGTAAGAAATGGAAAAATTAAATAAACTGATGGGTGATGGGCTCAGGCTTTGGACCCAATATTAATAAATGTCAGGTGATAAGGTCAATCCAATATGTGAAAAATATTTGCCAATTCTGGGGTCACCGACATGCAACATTCGCCAAATGGAAAATAATCACCACTAAATTTTTTGCTGCTCATAGTAAAGTTAGAAGAAAGACTCCAGTGGATCGCAATGAGGTAGAAAATCACCTAGTTGAGGACATGAGCCCCAGATCAAGGATTCTAACTCAAAATACATGCAAAAGGGTACGAAAATGAAGAGCAAACAAAGACAAAGCTAAAAGACATAAAAAGGGTTAGTACAAAAACCCAAATCAACTAGAAAAGGAAACCCCACAAAGAAATGCTTCCTATACTAATATCATATTTGGAATTCTATCATAAAAGAATAAATGACTACATAAGAAAGACAAGAGAAACACTATAAATAACATAGCTTCATGATCTAATCCTACTAGCATGAAAGTGAAAGAGAGAAAAGAGAGAGAGAGTGATTACCTCACCCAGTAAGATGCCCATCTTACTATGTATCAACAAGGAGGGAGAACCCAACAGGTTCACCCATAAACTGTGCTTTGTAGTTGTAATGCACCTTCTTACAGCTTTTGGAATACCCATAGATCCACATTCTTGTATCACTATGGAATATAAAATGCACGTCTCTTCAAGATTTAGAAACTTGTATGCATTACCTTCCAAGGATTTAGCATATTTGAAATTTAAAATGTGTATCTCTTTAGGATTTAGCAACTTATGTGTATTACCTTCTAAGGATTTAGCAAAAATAAAAATAAAAATGCATGTCTCTTCAGGATTTAGCAACTTATGTGCGTTACCTTTTGAGAATTTAGAATATTGTAAAATGTAAACTATAGTATAAGGGAGACCCTATATATGCCCCCTCCTTATCATGGCTACCTAATAGAGAGGATAAGGAAGAGAAAGGAGGATACCTACTTCACAAAGTAAGGAGATATCTTGTTAGCAATAATGTACACTATATTCTTAGCGAAGAGTATTGACCCTTACATCTAAGAGCATAGTTAATCATGAAAAAGGATATGTCACTTATAGAAAAAGGATCCTCAAAGAGGAAAATATCTTATCAATGAGACCCCCACTATAGAGGAGTGCTTTAGATAAAATATCATCTTTCAAAGAAAATCAAAGAGGGATCAAAGATTCAATCATCAAGCCCCTTGCGATCAAGAGGAAGAGGAATCTTGGAATGAAGGAAACAAACTCTAACCCAAAGCAAGGGCAAGAGTCTATAAAGAACATAATTTGAAAAATAAATAAGAAGTGATGACCTAAGACAATCACCTTTCATATAAAAGACTATCCATATCCAAAACATAAGTCTTTATAAGGAAATAATATTATAGAATAAACAAATCCCACTAAGCTAAGGAAAGTAAATCCTTAGACAGAGAGAAAGAAGGAAAACCTTGCCCCCCAGGGATGAAAGCAATGAATATACCAATCAGATAAAGATATTTTGTAACAAAGAGATATCTTTGCAAAAAAAGTGTCTTAAAAAAGATATCAAGAATACTAGAAGAGAGCTATGGATGATTATGAGAAAAGGAAAGATTGTACCATATCATAATACAAAACCATAGGGATAAAATATAGAAAGAATAACCAATTAAGCTAAGAACAAAATACATGCTAAGAGCATAATGGATCATAGAAGAATAGAAGAAATACCTCTTGACCCCCATTAAAGAGACAAGAGGATGAAAGATCTATATTATAGAAGAGCGAGGGGTATTCCCCATATCAAAATTATGAAGAAATTGTAATACTGCATGAGAGTGAGATATAATTACTAAAGAAGCTCTTTCTCTAACATACATCTTGAAATTCACACAATCAGCAAGTAAATGTGTGTTACTATAGTGAAAAGGACATTTTTACTTGGAGAGAGCATCTTTTAGCATAGGTTTAAAGATTTCTTTCTTAGAATTCATTAAATGAAAATACACCTTCTTAGCCACATCTTGAGGGGTATCATGGTAATCTAAGGAGGGTGTTGGAAGGAGAACATGAAGAGGAGGATGAAGATCAACATCAACCACCTTAATTTGAGATAGAGGAAAGCCTAGACCATGCCTACCTTGTTTAGTGGATAGAGGAATCAGATTTTTAAGACCTTGTTCATTAACACCAAGCCCTAAACCCCTATAACCTTATTTAGTTACAATAGTGTATCATGTAGTGTACCTATCTTGTAAAGCTTCTACAAGAGGTGATTGTTCACAGTGATCATGAGAAAATGTTGTGTAAGGTGGAATGATAGGTTTAGAAGAAGTTTATTTTCTCTTCCTTTTAATATCATCAGGGATTGGATAAGAAGGGGAAGGTAAATCAAAGAATTCTTGCACATCTGCATCATGAACCATAGTTTGAGCCCCATCATAAGTGTGGGAAGAACTACTGATAGAAGATGGAGAAATAGGAGAGGGAATATTAGGAACTAGATTAGGAAGGATAGAATTAGGATTAGGAATATTAGGAAATAGATTAGGAAGGATAGGATTAGGATTAGGAAGATTAGAAAATGGGGTATTATCTACCAAATTCTTCAATAATCCAAAAGAACAATATGTCCACCACACAAATTCTTAATGAAAGTTTTGAAAGTAGGAAGGCTAGTATTAGTCAATCTCATAATAGCATAAGCAAGTGAAACATGAAGAGTGACAAACATAATGAAATGGATGATACTCTCATAAAAATCATAAGTACTATAAAGAGATGCTAAGAGAAGAATAATGAGGAAAATAAACATACACCAAAGCATCTTAAAGATCTTCATAGTGAATGAAATGTAAGAAATGTTTTTTTATTTTTATGAGCATGTAGATGTTTGTGTATATAAAATACAAGAGCATAAAAGAAAACTAATCCAATATGTATGCAAAAGATAGTCTTAAGGAAAAGAAGCAAATAATCTAACACCAAAATGAAAGAGTTGTCTATCGCAAGCTCACCAAAAATGTAAGATATATATGTGTGTGTGTGTGTGTGTGTGAAATTCTTAATGGTTTAAAACCTATTGGGAGCAAGCTCAAACATGAAATATTAGTGGGTTAGCACATATAAACAATTCAAAATCATATGGAAGAGCAAGAAAGCAACAAAGAACACCAAATAACATCAGATTGAGCTAAAACAAGTAAGCACCCTATTTAACTTGTTTGATTTTCTCAAGATATATTTTTGATATAAAGTTTTGGTTGGGATTATTGGATTAATTTTTGAGACCATTGATTCATCCCCCCCTTAGTTATTCTAACAGATTATAGAAAATTTGACATCCATTTGGGAAAATTTAAGTCCTTTGTATGAAGCATATGCTAGTAGAATCCTTATTCCTTCAATTCTAGCCACTAGTGCAAAATTCTCTCCATAGTCCAAGCCTTGTTCTTATGCATAACCTTTAACCATAAGTCTTTCCTTATTTCTGAAAACTTCACGAGATTCATCAATTTTATTCTTGAATACCCACTTATTTCCAATCACATTCTTATCAATATATATGGGAACAAGTGCCTGAGTATTTTTCTTCTTTATTTGGTCTAATTCTTCTTCTATGACCTTAACCCAATCTTCATTCTTCAAAGATTCTTTAACAAATTTAGGTTCATGTTCAAAAATTAGACAAGTACTTTCTCTAATCTTTCTTCTAGTCCAAACACTAGCATCCTTATCACTAATTATTTGATCAATGGAATGATTTAAATTAACATACCTTGGTAACACCAGTTCAGATCTAGGAACCTCTTTTAGTGATTGAAATGGTACATCTTCAATGTTCTAAATTTAAACTTCTTGCTTCACTAGTTGAACATACACAATCCCCTGATCATGTCCAGACTTATCCTTGCTGGAACCATCATTCTTCTTTGAGAATTCATCAATCTTCACATTTTCACTTTCTATTAGCTTGTGTGTTCTTCTTTTCAGACACTTGTATGCTTTTCTCTTTAAATAATAACATAGGAATATTCCTTCACCAATTTTAGGATAACATTTACCTGAGTATTCATCTCTCTTTATGTAGCATATGCTCCCAAAAAATTTGAAGTATTTCACACTAGGTGTGTGACCAAATCATAACTCATAGGGAGTCTTATTTTAGCCCTTCTTCACCTGTAACTAGTTTAGTGTATAAAAAATGGTACAAACATCTTCTCCCCAAAACATCTGAGGCACATCTTTTTGATAACCATCATGGTTCTTGCAGCATCAATAATAGACCTATTTCTTCTCTTTGTAACCCCATTTTTCTGAGGATTTCTAAGTGCTGACACTTGCCTTTTAACTCCATGTTCTTCAAAAAACTCTGTGAATTCCACAGATTTGAAATCACCACCTCTATCAGATCTCAAGAACTTTAGAATCTTACCTATTTCCTTTTCAACTCATGCTTTGAACACCTTAAACATAAGAATGCATCTAATTTTTCTTTTATAAAAGTAACCCACATCATTCTAAGGTAATCATAAAAAAAACATAAAGTACTTATCTCCATAAAAGCTTCTTGTTCTCATAGGACCACACAAACTAGTATGAACTAAATCCAAAATACCTTCTGATGAAAAAGACTTACAGGTAAAAATAGAACTAGTTATCTTTCCCAACTGACATTCCTTGCACATGACATTGTCTAGTTTTACAAGTTGTATAAAACCTCTAACAATATTTATCTTACTAACTTTAACCAAACTATCAAAGTTAACATGAAAAATTCTCCTATGCCACAACCAATTGTCATCAACTTTGGTAATCAGACAACTCTTTACTATAGTATTCAAATGGAATAATTTACCTTTAGTTTTCACACCAGTATTAATCAAATTACCAGATCTTCCAAGTATCTTGCAAACACCTCTAGTGAACTCAACATGATAACCTTTGTTATTCAACTGTGCTACACTCAACAAAATATATCACAGGCCTTCAACCTAATAAACATTATAACAATCTATTTTAGTATTAAGTGCAATATATCCTATTCCTTTTACTAAGAAATGTGAGTTATTACAAAACCTTACTACTCCACCATCACATTCCTTCAACTTAGTATACTTAATTTTTTCACCGGTCATATGATGTGTACATCCACTATCTAGTACCCAATCACCACCATGATCCATGTTATAAATCAAGGCTTTTCCACCATCTACATGGGAATCCTCCTTAACAGCAACAAAGGTAAATTCATCTTCTTCATTACCCTCAGATTACTCATCGGTAACACCATATTCAACAAGAAATCAAACCTTCTTGTTCTTATCCTTGAATCTATTAGAATTTTCCTTCTTATCACCATCAAGATATCTCGAAGAAAAATGTCCATTATTTTTACATGAGAAGCATTTAAGAGGTATTTTTCCTTTGTACTTTTTAATTCCTCTAGGAAACCTCCTAGAAAGCAATGCTTCCAACTCTTCTTGTTTTCTTTCCTCAAACATGATAGAGTCATAATCACTAGAGTTAATAGCAATAGAAGAATATTCATAACTAGCTTCCTTACCTTTCCTTTTACGTGCAAGAAACATAGAAGCCCTAAATGCAACTTCAACCCTTGGAATACTATTATCCAAATTGCTAAGCTCAAAAGTAGTCAATTTTCTAATAAATGCATCAAGAGTGACAACACTAGTTCATAAAGATCTTAAATCCTGAATAGAAGAAACCCTAATAGCATAAAGAGGTAACAAGGTTCTCAAAACTTTACTTACTTTATCATCGTCTTCAATAGTACCTACAACACTTTTTATAGCAGCAACCACTTCTTTGATTCTCTGACCATACTTTTCAATGTTTTCACCTTCAACATCCTCATGTCATGAAAATTTACTTTCAGGTTTTCAACCTTAGTTTTCTATACACGTGTGTCGCCACCATACACTAACCTAAATTTCTATCGCATATCATAGGTACTCTCGAACTCTGGAATATAACCAAACTTTGCATCTGATAATGTACTTGTAATGGCTTCCATAGCTATAGTGTTCTCTAGTTCTTCTTATAACTCAATCTACATTAAGAGTTGCAGGTGGTGTAACATATATAGTAACAACATGATTCTAATGCTGATTTCCCATACCTTTTAGATAAAGCTTCATTCTACCACTCCACATTGAGTATTTCTCCCTTGTGAACTTAGGACCTTCTATCCTCATCATTCTTGGATCTTGACCTCAAGTTGTTAAGCTTTACCATAAACAGGACCAAGGCTCTGATACCAATTGTTAGATTTAAAGGACCCAATATAGCTAAGAGGGGGGGTGAATAAATTACCTAAGATATTTATAAATATACTCTTCTTTATCTCAAAAAAAAAAATCACAATCTCAACGATAGATATGCAAATGAAACTTAAACAATAAACTAAACAACCACAAAGCATGCAAAAAATAACATAGATATTTTCACGTGGAAACCCGAACGGGTAAAAAAAATGGAGGGAATGAAGACCCACAAATAAAGTACCCTTCTAAAGTATGTCCTATTAGGAGCTTAACCCTGTGAGGAGTTTACAAAGACACTGTTATGTGCCACCAAGTTGTGGGATTTTCCTCTAGTTCTGTTAGGAGCTTTACCCTGTTAGGAGTAATTTTTTTAGGAGATTTGCAACTCAAGTTAATGAGCCACTCTGTTAAGATCTATTAGGATCTACCTATAAGATCTATTAGGATCTACTTGGTTAAGGGATTTATAATGAGAAACATGTTAGGGTCTTTTGATCTAGAAAATATAAACTTTTTTTCCTGATCCGATCCTCTATAACACATTCATTAGATTTCTTTGGAATAATATGGCTTGATTGCACCTTCACACCGATGATCTACACACACAAATATTTGATTTGATGATATAAATATTACTGCTCAAGCCTGCAGGTGACCACTACCTTAAGCCTTATAAAACATAATTGAAAACACCTTCCAATATTTGCGCTTAGAGAGATCGCACCAAAACACAAATCCCAATATAAAACATTTTTGTACCAAATTGGTTAGCCTCAGGATAGACTCATACAATTAATTTTATCAAGAACAATCAAACACATTTTTACCAACTCGGCCTACATCTTGATAAAACATCTACCTCGATCAATGTAAAACTAATACATAACCATAAATGAATTGGAACATGTTAGCATGACAACTAGAACCAACATGATTCATCGCAACTCGACCACTGATCACAAAATGAGTATTTACCATTGGAAGCTCAAGAACACTATCTACTTTCACTGAAATAATTTCTAAAACTTCAAAACATGCTTAACAATTATCCAAATCAATTGCAGTCAAAATCATGAATTCAACACTGTATTAGAAACACAATCCTATGATTGCGCCACCTGACACATCATAGATTTGAAAAACTAATCAAATCACTCATTTCTAGTCAAAAATTATTTTAGGAGTTGGCCTATCATACTTCAATCAAACATAACCTACATATAAAATTACAAACCTGTGTCACACTTTTATAAAGAAAAAGGTTAACAAAACCAAAATTTTTCAACTTCAATGGCATAAAGTGGCATTTCTGTTTGGAATGTGAAGATTATGTAAAGTAATTAAATGTGTAAAAATGAATAAATTTTATGCGTATTATTTTTAACAATTTTTTTGAACAGGAATTGATATATGTTTTTAATTTTTAAAGCCAATTTTTCAGTTGCTGAAAATGTTGAAAGTCAAGGGTCTTGTTCCCACCAAGAAACTATATGTAAATAGTTTTTTTTGCTTTGATTTCAAAATATGTTATAGGTGACATATATATAGTGCATTAAAAAATAAATTTTTTTTTTTGGTCTATATTTACTTTTTTTTATACAATTCAAAGTCCATCTTACCTGAAATCAACAGTTTTCATCTCCCACCATATTTTCCCTATCAAGTCTATCTAAATCAAAAAACAAATTATACATTCTTGAAGATGAATCTCTCCTCTAGTGAACCACATCTTTTTTAAATATATTTTTTATATTATTTACTATTGTTTTCTATTTCCAAATAAATATATTCTCAAATGTTAAAATACCTACTTGCAATATTTTGTAATTATAATATATTCTATCTAATCAAAACATTGTAAAACTTTTAAGAGCATATTTGGTGCAGGACAACCTAGGGGTTAGGATTGATCAACCCTCACTTTTGGTTTGGATGACCTTCTCAAGGTCATGTGCATAAATAATTTTTTTTAGGAATGTTGTAGTTGAGTTTGTTTTTGTTATGTTTTGATTGTGGTAAAATGTGTCAAGGACCCTATTCATGTTTTGTAAGCCAAATATGGCAAAATGTAAGAAATGGCACCAAGAGTGCACACGGTGACTTAATCAAGTGTAATTAGGTAGTTATGGTGATAATAGGTGGTTTTAAATTATAAATGGGACATATTTAAGGTTTCCCTGAAGATTGTAAAAGGGTTGGATTGGTTTGGACACATTTTCCAAGAATAAAGAACTTGACTATTTTTTGAGATCTCTGTGTTTTTCTTGTTTTTGAGTTGTGCTCAAGTTCAATGGATTGAAATTTCCAATCCTTCATTGTAGATAGAATTTTTTAAGTGTTTCATGGTATTTTGAGAAGTAGTTTAGATTTTTTATTTTTATTTTGCACTTATAAACTAATTATGTCCCTGGTTTTGAGTCTCTAGGCCAGACTGGGTTCTGTATAATCACCTGGAAAGTCTCTTCCCATTTGGGAAATCAAAATAGTCATTTTATATAGGGTTTTTTTGTTAGTGAGTTGGAAGTTTCAGGAGTTAATTTTAATCTCTTTCCCTAGGCAAGCTCCTCCATAGCCCGACTAGGAAAGAAAGAGTAACAGAGTGTTCAAACTTACAGTTTAATCCAATACTTTAGTGTTGGTAAGAAGACTCTTATAGAGCTTGGGTTATGAGGTGGAGTTTTCTTGAATCCACTTGTATTGATGTCTAGAGAAAAGACCTAAGATTGGTTCATTTTCTAGTAGTTTGTCCTAGTTAGGGTTTGATGGTGTACGAATGATTTGGAAGACCAAGACCAAGAAAATCTTATGTTTTTTCTCAAAGAGTATCTGAATCACAAACCTATTTAGGGAGCTATAATAAAGTTTTATAAAAGAAATCCAATACCCTACAAAATAGGGTTAATAGAGATCACCTACTAGCTACTAGCCCTTATAAGTAGGAAATTTGGAAAGAGATGGGAGAATGGACCTAGGAATTTTGAAAATAATGGATTTGTGGATGAAATGACACTATGAACATTCCCTTGACTCATGCGAGATAATGCTAGAGGACTGGTGAGTGGTTGTTTGAGCTTACTTTGATGGGTTCAGTTGGAAAGAAAGGAGAGAAGCACTTAGAATTGATAGAGGGGTTCAAGAGAGGATAGGAGTTGAAACCTCCTTAGGTAGTAGGGGTTCTCAGAGAGAAAGAAACCCTAAGAATTAATTGAGGGACTAGAGTAGAACTAGCCTTAGTTCTAAGGATAAAAATCCTCCCTATCAAATTGGTATCAAAGCCTAAAGATTTGGGCTAGTGTGAGATTCATGTTAGACATAGAATCAGTTGGGGAATCCAACATGGTGACCAATGTAGAGTTGGCCAAGAAGATTAATGAACAAGATCTAGATAATATATTTCTCAGAGAGAGGATAGCCCAATTGGAACAAAAATTGGGTGAAGTAATGGTGAAAACTGAAGAAGTCAGTGGGAAGATGGATGATCAAGAAGGAAAAGGTAAAGTAGTGGTAGTAGAAGATGAGTTCCCTGAGTCTGAACCTGTCATTCAAGAAGAACCTTTCCTTAAAGCCTTGAGAGCCATGAGTAGAAAAGCCTTAGAAGGAATACCTCTTTTCAATGGTAATATAGAGCCTGAACTAGTCATGGAATGGATTCAAGGACTTGAAAATCACTTTGAATGTGATGGTGTGAGTGAGGATCAAAAGGTTAGGGTAGCCAAATAAAGATTGAGGGAAGTTTCCTTAAATTTCTGGAAATTTAATCAAGAAGAGAGAGATAAGGAAGGTAAGACTCCCATAGCTACATGGAAAGGAATGGTGGAAAAATAAAATAAGCTTACATGCTATAGGATTATGAAATCCAAATGCACAAAAAGAGACAAAATTTGAGACAAAGGAAACTTGATATGAAAACATACACTGCGGAATTCCAAAATTTATGTATGAGGTCTAAAGTCCAAGAGGATGAAAGAATTAGAGTGGAAAGATATCTCAATGGTTTGAGATGGAACATTCAAGAGGAAATAAGCTTTCTAAGGCCCATAATAGTCAATAAGTGTTATAAATTGGCACTTAAGGTGGAGGAGAAAGGTAAAAAGAAATAAGAATCATGAAATAGAGGTAGGGGTAGAGGAAGAGACAACAAAGGCCTTATAGGTAATTTTGGTGGTAGAGGCAAGGACCAAAGGAACCAAGGTGAGTCTAGAATTTTAGAGAAGACTGGTGAGACAAGTGGTAGAGGAAGTTATAGAAGAGGAAGAGGTCCTTGAAGCAGCATCAATAGAGGTAGATCTAGAGGATCAGGTAGAGGGTCTTATTTTGCCAACATAAAATGTTATCATTGTCATCAATTGAGACACCCTGCTTATAGGTGACCTAAAAAGAAATCCTCTTCTCAAGGAGATAGAAGAGTCACTTATGTGAAAGAGGACATTGCAAGTGTCAAATATCCTAAGGTGAAATTTAATTCAGAAGTGAGAGAAAAGTAAATGATAAGAAGGATATTGATCCAAGAGCCTGTCAAAGAGGAGCCAAAGAAAGGGAGGTCTTTATTTAAGGTAAAATGGAAAATTTTGGGCAAAGTTTGTAGGGTCATTATAGACTCTAGTTCCACTGACAATATTATCTCAAAGGAAGAAAATAATAAGTTGAAATTGACTAGAATACCTCATAGCAGTCCATATATAGTTACATGGTTAAATAAGGGGCAAGATGTATTGGTAAATGAACAACCATGGATGGAGTTTACAATTGGAGGTTATAAGGACAATATTTTATGTGATGTTTTAGCCATGGATGCATGCCATCTATTATTGGGCAGACCATGGAAATTTGACAGAAAATCCATACATGATGGTGAGAAGAATTCCCATTCTTTTCAAAATAATGGTGTTACCTAGAAGATTCAATCTTTGCTAGATGAAGAAGAAGGTTAGATTGTGGGTCCCAATGTGTTATTGGTTAGTGGAAAAGAGTTCTTGAAGACTCTCAAGGAAGATGATGGATATGGATTTTCTATTGTTGTGAAGCCTAAATAAGAAGCAAATGCCAAGAAAGAGGATATGCCTGCAAAAGTGCAGAACCGTTTGGATAAGTATACAAGTATCATAAATGATGGGGATCCTGCTACTCATCCACCACAAAGAATCTAGTAAGCCATCATATTGAATTTTTTCCAGGAGCTTCTTTTCCAAATAAGGCTCCTTACAAGATGACACCCCAACAACATGAGGAGTTAGACATACAAGTACAGGAACACCTTGATAGTGGGCTAATCAGAAAAAGTATGAGCCCATGTGCACTCCCAACAATGATAGAACCCGAGAAGGGGGGACATGGAGACTATGCATGGATTCTAGAGCCATAAATAGGATCACAATAAGATACAAATTCCCTATTTCTAGGATAGAAGATCTTATGGATTTCTTAGGGGGTTCCCAATACTTCTCCAAAATAGACCTCAAGAGTGGTTACCACCAGATAAGGATAAAGGAGGGGGATGAGTGAAAATTTGCTTTCAAAACCACTAGAGGTCTCTAGAATGGTTTTTCATGCCATTTGGATTCACCAATTCTCCTAGAACATTCATGAGGCTCATGAATGAAGTCCTCAAGGATTTTATTGGTAAATTAATAGTTTTTTACCTAGATGATATCTTAATTTTTAATAAGACTAACGAAGAACATATTAGGCATGTAGAAATTGTATTAAAGAACTAGCAAGATGAACAATTAACCATAAACATGGAGAAAAGTGTATTTATGAATCATGAACTTGTCTATCTTGGATTTTTGGTGTCTAAAGGAGATATGAAGATGGATGCATCAGTGGTTTAAGCTATATTCAGTGGCCTACTCCCAAAATAGCTAGTGAGGTGAGAAGCTTCCATGGATTAGCTCAATTTGAGACAATTAAAGGAGTTAAAACTAAGTTTAAATGGACCAAGAAGTAGATAGGGGATTTGAATTATTTTATAAGGAGGTGGCCACACAACCTATGTTGGTGCTACCATGTTTTAATAAATTTTTACTTTGGAATGTGATGCAAGTAATATTGTAGTAGTTACAGTCTTGAGTTAGGAGAATAGACCAGTAGCATTATTTAGTGAAAAGCTCAATGAAGATGAATAGAGATACTCATCTAATGAATTATATATTTATGCCCTAGTAAAATCAATTAGGAAATGGAGACACTACCTCCTACCCAGGGATTTTTTAGTATACACAAATAACCAAGCATTAAGTTTTGATATCTCCCAAGACAAATTGAGTCATAGGCATATCAAATGCATGGAGCATCTACAGTCCTACATGTTCAATATAAAGCCTAAAAAGGACAGTTGAAAAAAGTGGCTAATGCTTTGAGTAGAAGGCTTCAAAAAATCTAGGAAGTAAAAATGAAGAGTACTAGGGTAGAGAGATTCAAAGACCTCTACAAATAGGATGAATATTTTGGAGATGCTTACAAAGTATGTCAAGAGTCCAAAAACCATTTCCATAGTGAATATGCAGAGTTTACTTTGTAGAATGGAATTTTCTTTAAAATTGGATAGTTATGTGTACCCAAGGGGTCAATAAGGGATAACTTGATGTAGGATAAGCACAATGGAAGTCTAAGTGGTCACTTTGGATTGAATAAGAATCTAGAGCTACTTCAAAGGTTCTACTATTGGCCCGAGAAGCACAAGGACATAAGGAGGTATGTGGAGCAGTGTATAATTTTCCAAAGAGCTAAAGGAACATCCTTCGATACTGGTTTGTACCAACCTTTTCCAATTTCCAATAGACCTTGGGAGTGTGTGAGTATGGATTTTATAGTTGGATTACCTAAGACTAAGACTGGTTTTGATAGTATATATGTCATTGATGATAGATTTAGCAAGATGAGTTATTTCATTCCGTACAAAGTGACTCGTGATTCCAGTCACATAACACGTCTATTTTTTAGAGAAGTGATTAGAATCCATGGAATCCTAATTAGTATAGCATTAGACAGAGATACCAAATTCATGGGACATTTTTGGAAAACTTTGTGGAATAGGTTAGGAACTAATTTTTGCTCTGGATCTACTTACCATCCATAAACTAATGGGAAGACTGAGGTTGTAAATAGGACACTTGGAAATATTTTGAGGTGTTTGACTAAAGAGTATGGAAACTCTTTGGACCAATTCTTTCATCAAGCTGAATTTTCTTACAAAGATAGAGTGCATAGAACCACAGGGAAGAGTCCTTTTGAAGTAGTCTATGGAATGCATCCTAGGGGTGTATATGAGTTGAGAGATCTTAGAGATATGGAAGGGAGGAGTGGTCATGTTGAAGAATTTGCACAGTCCATGAAGGAAGTGCATGAGAAAGTGAATAAGACCCTGATGGAGAACACCTTGAAGATTAAAGACAAAGTTGACATTGGGAGAAAAGATGTACAATTTGCAGTAGGAGATTGGGTCATGGTCCATTTTAATAAGGCTCGACTTTAAAAAGGAGTACCAAGCAAGTTACAAATTAGAAGGATTGGTCCTTGTCAGGTCATAGATAAGTATGGGAACAATGCCTACAAGGTAGATTTCCCCATGATGTAGCACTATCTCGTATGTTCAAAATAGTAGATTTGGTATACAGTATAAAAGCTCCAGTCTTGAGGAAGGTGATAATATTCCTGATGTGGAGGAAATGGTAAATGATATAACATTACCTTCCCCATGCAAGCCTACAAAAGAGAAAGTATTGGATATAAGGATTGCCAAGAAGACCAGGAAAAATACCTACATGGATTACCTGATCAAATTGGAACCTATGCCAATAGAAAAGTCTAATAGGGTACCTGAAGGTGATTTGAGGAAGCTAGGAATTGATCTTTGAATTGTGTCTACTCAGGTGACTTGAGCTCTTCTAATTTGAGGGAGAATAGTGTAGGAGAACCTAGGGGTTTGGATTTATCAACCCTTAGTTTTGGTTTGGAAGACCTTCCCAAGGTCATGTTCATGAATAAATTTATTTTAGGAATGTTGAAGTTTATTTTTTTTTTGTTATATTTTGATTGTGGTAAAATGTGTCAAGGACCCTATTCATGTTTTGTAAGCCAAATATGAAAAATGTAAGAAATGGAACCAAGAGTGAAGAAGATGAATTAATCAAGGGTAATTAGGAATAGGGATAGATTAGGGGTCATTTTTTACCCATACATTGGGTCAAAATAATGTAAGAAAGACAAATGCAAAAGTTCTCAAAAGTTGCTTGAGCAACTTTTGCAACTTTTAAAAGTTGCATGACAACGTTTTGGACAAACTGTTGAAAGTTTCCCTAAGGTGGTTATGGTAAGAATAGGAGGTTGTAAAATATAGAGGGGATACATTTAAGGTCTCCCTAAATATTTTAAAATGGTTGGATTGGGTTGGACAAATTTTCCAAGAAGAAAGAACTTGATAGTTTTCTGAGATCTCTATGTTTTTCTTGTTTTTGAGTTGTTCTCGAGTTTGGATTGAATTTCCAATCCTTAATTGTAGATAGAAATTTTTTAGTGTTTCATGGTATTGTGATAAGTATTTTAGAGTTTTGGTTTTGATTTTTCACTTTTAAACTAATTATGTCCCTCGGTTTGAGTCTCTAGACCATACAAGATTATGTATAGTAAAATGGTTGTATTTTGAAATTTCCATAGTGGAAAGTATCTGCCCCTTTGGGAAATGAAAATGGAGGAATTGTATATATATATATATATAGGCAGTTGGAAGTTGTAGGATTTAATTTTAATCTCTTTCCCTAGGCGAGCTCCTCCATAGCCCAGATAAGAAAGAAAGAGTAATAGAGTGTTCAAACTTGCAGGGCTGGATTGAATAGTCCAATATAATACTTTTATATTTCTAAAAAGACCCTTAAAAATCTTGGGTTATGAGATGAAGGTGTCTTGAATCCATTTGGATGGATTTCTAGAACAAAGACCTAAGACTAGTTCATTTCCTATTAGTTTGGCCCATTTAATGTTTGATGGTGTATAGATGATTTAGAAGACCAAGACCAAGAAAATATTAGGTATTTTATCAAAGGGTATCTAAATCAAAAACTTGTTTAGGGGGTTTTATGGAAGTTTTTTAAAAGAAATCCAAAACCCTTCAAAATAGGGCTAATAGAGACCTACTAGCTAGTAGCCCTTACAAGTAGGAACTTTGGAAAGCGATGGGAGAATGGACCTAGGACTTTTGAACATAATGGATTTGTGGACTATATGACATCATGAACATTCCCTATACTCATAAAAGGTAATGTTAGAGGCTTGGTGAGTGGGTATTTGAGCTTACTCAGGTGGGTTCAATTGGAAATAAAGGAGAGAAGAAATTAGAATTGATAGAGGGGTTCAAGAGAGGATAGGAGTTGAAACCTCCTAAGGTAGTAGGGGTTCTTAGAGAGATAGAAACCCTAAGAATTCCTTGAGGGACAAGAGTAGAAATAGGCATATTTCTAAGGATAAAAATCCCCTTACTAATATTTTTACTCTAAGATCTACAAAAGGGTATTTTTATATTTTTGAAAAATATCAATAAAAGGAGTGGGAGTTATTGAAACATTGCTTTTATGAAATTGATGCAGAAGCATCTTGGGTCATTGGAAATCATGCACAACCAAAAATATATTTTCTTTCAGTTCTTTAATTTTGTTCTCTATCTCTCGGGTTCTGCTGCTCGGACATGCTTGTCTTTGTTGCTCGGGTTTTGTCTCTCGGGCATGCTTATTTTCTTGTTGCTCAGTCATGCTTTACCGATGGGTTTTCCTATTGCTCAATTTTCTCTTCTAATGTTTGATTTCTATTCTCCTATTTCTCAGGGTGTTCTTTTTCTGAGTCTGTCTGTTTCTCAGTCATGCTTTATCCGAGATGCTTATTTTGGGAGTTGGATCTTTCACTGACTTCTTTAGTTAATTTCAATGGCTTAATTTATGTGGGGTCTCTTATTGGGATCTCTTTGGACCTAAATCTAGGTCTTTCTTATGAATTAAGCACCCACCTCTTTGGTGGACTCTTGTATATATTCTTTTGTATGTTATTAGTTTAGGTATCATTCTTAGAGAAAGAAGGCAAATGTTTAGATATTGAGATCAAACGTCTGTGATCTCTATTGTATGAAGATATTATTGTAATTAATTGAATATATGGCCAAAATTAGGAAGGCCTTACAACCCAAAATTTAATGAGTTTGATCAAGTTAATATAAAGGATCCCTGTGTTTTCTTCTCTCATTGTGTTGTTTGGCTTCTGCATTGGTTCTGCAAGGTGGTTTGGTGGTTGGGAGTGCCTTAGGCCCTGTCTTCCTTTCCCTCCTTGCATCAGGTGGTATCAGAGTGTTGGTGAGATATAAGTTCCTTCTTTTACACCCTAACCCTAGTTGGTATTGTTGTAGGGTAGCAGATTTTGATCTAACCTACAATTACAGGGGGATTCAAGATGGTTCGTGGGAGAGGAAATGCAGATCTAGGTCTAGCTAATATGCTTAGACAGATGGCTACTATATTGGAAGATGTTGAGATAGCCCAATGCAGAGGAAGACATCTCAATGATGTTAGTGATGATGAAATTGAAGAGGTTCAAGGTGAAGCTGTACCTGCACCTGTAATGAATCAGGAAGAAGAGAGATTCCTGAGAGCCTTGACAAGTTTGAAATCCACACTTCAGTTCAATCCTCTTGAGTACAGTGGAAAATTGGATTCTGATGAATTAATTGACTGGATAACTGAGATGGAAAAGTATTTTGAATATGAGAATGTAGCAAAGGATAAGAAGGTGAAGATTACAAGCACGAAGCTGAAAGGTCATGCATCCTTATGGTGGGAACATCTGCAATTGGATAGAAAGAAGAAAGGTAAAGACAAAATCGAGGTATGGGATAAGATGGTAAAAAAATTGAAAGGCAAGTTTCTACCTTATGATTATCAGATTAACCTGATTAGGAGAATACAAATCTTGAAGAAGAAGGATAAATCTGTGAAAGACTATACTGAATAATTGTATAGACTAGACATTAGATCTAGACATGTTGAAGATGAGGTGGAAAGAACAACATGATATCTGAATGGCTTGAGGAGTTCTATAAAAGATGAAATTAGTTTGGTCAGGGTGGAAAGCATTGAGGAGGCATATCAATTTTCCCTAAAAGATGAGTAAAAGTTGAACAGAAGATATGAGAAAAGACAACAAGGCAGAGGTGGTAGATTCCCTAGAGGAAGAGGTAGATCTCATGGTGAAAATAGTAGATCTGAACCAGACTAGTCAGTTTCAGACACATCTCAAGATAAAGGAAAGACTGAATGGAAAGGTGGAAGTTCATACCGAGGAAGAGGTAATTACTTTAGAGGTGGTTATAGCAGAAAAGGATTCCATGTAACTTGTTACAATTTTGGAGAAGCAGGACATAAATATTTTGAATGTACACATGTAAGAAAGAAAGGTAGTAGCAGAAGAAATCTCATGATCAGAAGGATACTATGGAGTGAGAAGGATAAGAAAGATCTAATCAGGAAAATTTTGTTCAAGACCAGATGTAGAGTTGCAGACAAAGTTTGGAAAGTAATTGTTGATAGTGGAAGCTCAGAGAATCTGGCATCTGAGGAAATGGTTGAAAATTTGTAGTTGGAGAGGATGAAATATCTAAAGCCCTATCAGATCTCATGGATCAAGGATGAGTATACATTAATGGTGAGTGAATAATGTTTTTTGAATCTAAAATTTGGAAAATACTATGATAAGCTGTTGTGTGATATTATGCCTATGGATTGTTGTCATATTTTGTTGGGAAGACCTTGGCAATATGATAGACATGCTATACATGATGGAAGGTTGAATATATATTTTATTTGGGTTGATGGTAAGAAGAAAATTTTGTTTCCTTTGGTTGAAGAATCTATTGATGAGTTATGCACATATGTGAAAGTTTGTCTTGTGGAAGGTAAATAGTTTGTTAATGACTTGGAAAGAGATGATATCTGTTATGCCTTGATTCCTTAAAAACCAAGAAAGAATACAAAAGAAGACATTCCTGCAAAAGTTGAAAAGTTACTCACTGAGTACAAGGAGATAATTTTAGATAATGTACTTGATGGTTTTCCACCAATGAGGGATATCAGTCACTATATGGATCTGATTCCTAGAGCTAGATTACAAAACAAAGCACCACATAGGTTAACACTGACTGAGAATGAAGAGCTTAACCGACAAGTTCATGAATTGTTGAACAAAGGTTTGATCTGAGAAAGTTTGATTCCATGTGCAGTGCCTACTGTATTGGCACCTAAGAAGAATGGAGAATGGAGAATGTGCACTAATTACAGAGAAATAAACAAAATCATAGTGAAGTATAGGTTTCCTATACCAAGAATGGATGACATAATGGATTGTTTGAGTGGAGAAAAATATTTCACCAAAATAGATTTGAAAAGTGGATATCATCATATCAGAATCAGAGAAGGTGATGAATGGAAGACTTCTTTCAAGACAAAGGAAGGTTTGTATGAGTGGTTGGTTATGCCTTTTGGTTTAACTAATGCATCGATTACTTTTATGAGGCTAATGAATGAAGTTTTGAATAAATTCTTAAATAAGTGTGTGATTGTATATTTGGATGATATTTTGATATTCAGTAAGATTGGAAAAGAGCATTTGATGCATATAAGGAAAGTGTTGCAGATATTGAAAGAGGAAAAGTTTCTAATAAATTTGAAGAAGTGTTACTTCATGAAAGAAGAGCTTGTGTATTCGGGTTTTGTGATTTCAGCTAATGGTTTGAAGATGGATCCATAGAAGGTTGAAGCTATATTGAATTGGCCTACACCTAAGAATTTCACTAAGGTAAGATCATTTCATGGATTGGAAATTTTTTACAGGAAGTTTATCATAAATTTTAGTTCTATTTGTAATGCTATGAGTGAAACAATGAGGGGAGACAAAAGAGAATTCAAATGGACACATGGAGCTGATAAGAGTTTTGAAGCTTTGAAGCTGAAGGTTGTTGAATTACCTATGTTGACCTTACTTGATTTCAATAAGGTATTTCATGTTGAATGTGATGCAAGTGAGAGTGCAATTGGAGCTATATTGACTCAAGAAGGTAAACCTGTTGCTTTCTTTAGTGAAAATTTGAATGATTCTAAGAGGAAATATTTTGTCTATGATCAAGAGTTCTATGTTATTGTTCAATCTATGAAGAAGTGGAGACATTAATTGATGCCAAATGAATTTGTGTTGTATACTGATCATAAGGCTTTACAATATTTGGGTAGTAAAAACAAGTTGAATCAGAGACATATGAAATGGGTAGAGTATTTTCATAGCTTTGCATTTGTGATTAAGAATAAGAGTGGAGTTTCTAATAGAGTTGTTGATGCATTGAGTAGAAGAAGGTCTTTATTAACTGAAATGAGAATTGAAGTTCTTGGTTTTGACGACATGAAGCATTTGTATGAAAGTGATCTTGATTTTTTAGAGTAGTGGAGAGTGTGCAGAGCACCT
Source organism: Thuja plicata (assembly GCA_018584345.1). Lineage (NCBI taxonomy): Eukaryota > Viridiplantae > Streptophyta > Pinopsida > Cupressales > Cupressaceae > Thuja > Thuja plicata. The sequence continues at coordinate 1,941,722 of MU225647.1, read as the reverse complement.
AGTTCAAATCAATCAAGTAAGTAAGAAGACTATTTCATTTAGGAAGATATGTTGTTCAAAGGTATTCATTTGTGCATACCAAGAGGTTCAATGAGAACTAATTTGATTAAATAGAAACATAGTAGTGGATTGGCTGGACACTTTGGCATTGATAAAACATTGAGTTTGCTGAAGGAGAGGTATTTTTGGCCTTATTTGTATAAGGATGTTCAAAAATTTATGAAAAGCTGTGGAGTTTGTCAGGTTGCAAAAGGAGTAAGTCAGAATATTGGTTTTTATACACCTATTACTATTCCTGAGAAACCTTGGAGTGATTTCAGCATGGATTTTGTCCTTGGCTTACCTAGGACATCAAGAGGTAATGATTCCATATTTTTTTATTATGGATAGATTTTCTAAGATGACACATTTCATACCATGAAAGAAAACATCACATGCAGTAAATATAGCAGATCTTTTCTTTAAGGAAATTGTCAAATTGTATGGACTACCGAGGAGTATCATCTCTGAACGAGACAGTAAGTTTATTAGCTATTTTTGGAGAAAACTTTGGAAGAAGTTGGATACTGAATTAAATTTTTGCTCTACATTTCATCCACAAATTGATGGACAAATAGAGGTTGTAAACTGAAGTTTGGGTAGCTTATTGATATGCTTAGTTGGAGACACACCAAGCAATTAGGATTTGATGTTGGCACAAGAAGAGTTTGCATACAACAATTCATTGAATAGAAGTACTGGAAAGACACCTTTTGAGATTGTTCATGGCACACAACTGAGAGGTATATCAGATTTGAGAGATATTGTTGGAGAAGAGAAAAAGAGTGTTGAAGCAAAAAAATTTGCAAAATTTATGAAGACATTGCATGAATATGTAAAACAAAAGTTGGAGAAAAGTAATTAGAAATACAAGGATAGTGTAGATAGATCAAGAAGACATAAAATATTTGAATTTGGTGATGATATAATGGTTTATTTGAAGAGAGGAAGATTTCCTATTGGAACATATGGTTAACTGAAGATGAAGAAATTTGGTCATAGCAAGATACTAAGAAGATTTGACAGTGGAAATGCTTATGAAGTTGAATTACCTGATGACATGGATATATCACCTATATTCAATACTTCAGCCTTATATTAATATCATGAACTTGATGAAGAAGTGACTATACCAAGTGATTATCCTATGAAGTAGATAGAGGAAGTTGAATAGATTCTGAAACAAATAATTGGCAGAAGCACAAGAGGAAAACAATACATGGAGTATATGGTGAAGTGGAAGAACAGACTGATTGATGACTCATCTTGGATTTCTCAATCTAAGCTAGAGTCATTTCAGGTTGGACTTGATAAATGATTCTAAGAATCATTTATTGTAACCCCAGGTGTCTGATGCCGGAGCATCTTGGGTTATTGGCAATCCTGCACAACCAAAAAGATGTTTTCTTTTAGTTCTTTAATTTTGTTCTCTATCGCTTGGGTTCTATTGCTCGGACATGTTTATCTTTGTTGCTTAGGTTTTGTCTCTCGAGCATGCTTGTTTTCTTGTTTCTCAGTCATTCTTTACTGACAGGTTTTCTTGTTGCTCAGGTTTCTCTTCTGATGCTCAGGTTCTATTTTCTTGTTGCTTGGGGTGTTCTTTGCCTGTCTCTTTGTTGCTCGGTCATGGTTTACCTGAGATGCTTATTTTGGGAGTTGGATCTTTGGCTGACTTCTTTAGTTAATTGCGATGGCTTAATTTATGTAGGGTCTCTCAATGGGATCTGTGTGGACCTAAATCTGGGTCTTCTTATGAATTGAGCGCCGACCTCTTTGGTGGACTCTTGTATATATTATTTTGTATGTTATTAGTTTAGGTATCATTCTTAGAGCAAGAAGGCAAATGTTTAGATATTGAGATCGAAGGCCTAAGATCTCTATTGTATGAAGATCTTGTTGTAATTCATTGAATATATGGCCAAAATTGGGAAGGCCTTACAACCTGGCATGTAATAATTTTGATCAAGTTAATATAAAGGATCCTTGTGTTTTCTTCTCTCACTATGTTGTTTGGCTTCCGCATTGGTTCTGCAAGGTGGTTTGGTGGTTGGGAGTGCCTTAGGCCCTGTCTTCCATGCCCTCCTTGCGTCATATATATATATATATATATAT
>MU225647.1:1911007-1938609 GCA_018584345.1 Thuja plicata | reverse complement strand
GGTTAGAGAGAGAGAGAGAGAGAGAGAGAGAGAGAGAGAGAGAGAGAGTAATAACTGAGAGGGGGGGTGAATCAGTGGCCTCAAAAATTTATCCTTTAATCTTTAACCACCAATCAATACACCTTAGATTATTAATTCCCTACAAGATGTATGCCATAAAATACTTGAAATTATAAATTGTCTGTCAATTTACCTTGTTTTCCCTTATTCTCCTTGATAACCGATAAGCATTAAAACTATTTACCAATACTCAGTAAATATGTAGAGTATACCAATCAATCCAAAAATGCATATGTGAAATGTAAAAAAATGAAGTAATAAACCATACACACATAACACATGGATTTTTAATGTGTAAACTCTGTTAAGGGAAAAACCACTGGGATCGGTACCCCAAATTTTCATTCTTCTGAAGTGAGCCCTGTTATGAGCCAACCCTGTTAAAGGTTACAAAAACAATGTTAAGTGCGACCTTGTTAGAGGATTTTTGATAATAGAATGTCACTTGATATCTAGCATGTATATACTACCAATATTGATCAACCTCTATGGGCACAATAGGTATCTAGCATATCTGGTGCTACCTAACTACATCAACCTCCTTCTTAGACTGTGTGTCAGTATCAGGCAATCAATGCTATCTTCATGACAATATTTTTGGAAATCTGTTAGGACATACCTCAATTATAGAAGACGGTTAAGTCCTGCTCTGTTAAGAGACTTGATGCTCCAATAGTTAAACTGAAACACAATGACTTGTTTCTAATGCAACTTGAATTGTAGATTTTTAGATCTATTTAAGTACAACACCTCTCTGATCAATGTATCAATTCAATTATTTGTGCTCCACACTTTTTTCTCTTTGATGCTATGCTTCACTATTCCTTGGTGTCTGCAAAATTCCTTAGCTCTCCTTCAGCTTGATTGATCAGGACTGTATGAAGTTATCCTTCATCAGTTTCTCTTCAGCATCCTCTTTTGATTCACTCCCTATATATTTGATTGCTTGTTATTTCATAAATGAATTATGATTGTCTCTTATATAGATATGATGTTCCTTAATTCTTGATTCTTGATTCTTGGCATGAAAAACAATCCACCCAATCTAATTTATGACTTTAACTCCTGATTTATCTCATAGTTATCTTCTTGCCAACTATACAAGTCTTCTTTAAATCAATTAATTAACTCTGGTTGAATAAAACAAATAAAACAACTAGTTAAGTCTATCCTTAAGCTCTTCCAGCTAGATATTTTGTCATTTTCTTAACTCTTTGTTCTGTCGGTCAACTCTATAGTTCATCGTCAGTGACAACTACCAGTTTCATCAGTGTAACTCCAGTTAGCTTCAAGATCTTTGTCCATCAGGCATCATTGGATTTTTCTTCGTTGGGAAACACTACCTTCTTCTCATTGGGTATCACTATGACTTTTTCTTTGCCTTTACCGATGGTGTGCACTTCGTCGGTGTTGTCTGTCACTTAGTGAATACTTGACTTTTATGTATTGCTGAAAGTATAATATTTGTTCCATTGATTCTCTAAAGTCTTTGTCATTATGTATATGACCATATAGATGATATTAAGTTGACATCAATGACAATATAAGCCATTAACTATTTTAATGTCTTGCATCATCTTCAACTTAACATTATCAAACATTCAATTAGGTACATGTCATCAATCTCTCCCTTTGGCATTGATGGAAACATACTATATTATCACACTATACTATTTCTAATATAATATGAAATACAGTTGCTGAGATTCATCCTATTACCAAACACTTTGTTTTGATAACTGATAAAAATATTCGACCACCGGTAAGCTTTGTATTAGCTTAGATTTGATTCTTGCCATTTTCTATGTATCTTCTTCCGATGTGTTGTGTTCTCTTTTTGTGTCAATTTCTCTCTTTTGACCTCTGTTGTTCTTTGATGTCTCTGTCTTTTGTCAGTAACTTTCATTTTGTATATGATTCTTTTATACAAATTCTCTCCCTTTGAATATGATCTCTCCCTGTTGGAGTAATCTGATAATGGATAATCTTTCTTCTTTTGAAGACTGTGATAATATGGAAACTTTCTCTCCCTTTGACAACAATGCCAAACAAATATCTAACATTAATGTCAAGTGATCTTTTCTCTTGATCCATAATATAATCCTTGAATTTCCCTTATCCATCAACAATACATTAATATGGTCTAGTGCTTGGTTCTGATATATACCTTTATGTATATAGATGTAGCTTTGAAGTTCATTTTGTTACTTGCATCAACATGAATGATATTCTGATAATATATAGGTTGATGCAGCTTTTAGTCTTTTACTGACTTGTAAACAAGGGTTTGAACCCTAGTATCTTTCTCAGGTACTCAAATGTATCCTTGGGCAGTGGCTTGGTGAAGTTATCAGCCAGTTATTCTTTTGATTGCACATATTCAAGTATCACCTCTTTTTCTTGAACTTGTTCTCTTAAGTAATGATACTTGATGGCAATGTGTTTAGTCTTTGCATGCATGACTGGATTCATGGAAATGTTTATTGCATTGGTGTTATCACAATAGATAATAATTGGTTCTGAGATCTTCATATGCATACCTTCCAGCAATTGTTCGATCCATGCAATATTTGAGCAATTTGCAGCAGCAACAACATATTCTACTTCTGTAATAGACTGAGAGATGCATCCTTGCTTCTTGCTAATCCATGTGACAAGTCTATCACCCATGAAGAATTCTCCTCTAGTTGTGCTCTTCCGGTCATCAAGATTTCCAGCCCAATCAGCGTCAGTAAACACCTTAAGTTCAAATTTTCCTTCTCTTTTATACCATAATCCAAATTTCTTAGTATTGTTCAGATATCTTAGAATTATTTTCACAATAGTCATATGTGATTCCCTGGGGTTAGCATAAAATCTAGCAACAATTCCTACTACATGTGCAATATCTGGTCTAGTGTGTACAACATACATGAGTTTTCCTATCATTGATCTATACAAAGTCTGATTTACCTTTGTTCACTTGTCTTCCTTTTTTAATTTGCATCCAGTAGCCATTGGTGTTCCAACTGGTTTGGAATCTTTTCTGATCTCATCAGCAAATGATTTTCACATCATATCATTGCCTCCAAATATGATGTCATCAACAAATATTTCAGCAATCAAAGTGTTAGCATCAGTATCTTCCTTCAAATAAAGATTACTATTTTCACTAGTCCTTATGAATCCAATACTTATTAGATAAGAATGAAGTCATTCATACTAGGCTCTGGGAGCTTGTTTTAATCCATACAAGGCCTTGTGAAGTCTACATACCATGTTCCTCTTGTTTGGATCTACAAACCCTTCTAGTTTCTCAATGTATACCTCTTCTTCAAGTATTCTATTTAGGAATGCTGACTTGACATCCATTTGATATACTTTGAATCCTTTGTATGTAGCATAAGAAAGTAGTATTCTTACTCCTTCTAGCCTAGCAATGGGTGCAAAATTTTCTCCATAGTCTATACCTTCCTCTTTTGCATATCCCTTGCATACTAGTCTTGCTTTGTTCCTTGTGACTTCTCCATTCTTGTTCAGCTTATTCCTGAAAATCCATTTAGTACTAATGACATTCTTGTCATCTGGTCTTGGCACTAGTGACCATGTCTTGTTCTTCTAATTCTGTTCAATCTCATCATTCATAGAAGTTATCCATTCTTCATTATCTAGTGCAGCATTGACAGATTTTGGCTCAAACTCACAAATTAATCAATTTGAGTTTAAAGACTTGCTTCTTGTTCTTGTACCAACTTTCTTATCTCTTATGATTTGGTTCTTTGGATGGTTCCTTCTTACATATCTTGCAAGTACAGGTATAACTCTTTGTGTATCAACTTGATCTTCATTACCTTGCACATTATCTTGATCATTATCCTGACCATCGATAACAACATTCTGATCGTCGGTTGCAATATTTTGTTGTTTTATAATTAAGCACTATTGCTCGGGTAGAGTTATGGGTTCTTCACAATATACAAACTTGTTGTAGTCTTTTGGTTCTTTTGTGCTTTCCAGCTCATTCTTTTCTGGAAATTCATCAATCTTCACATTTGCACTTTCAACTATTTTGTTAGAAGCCTTAATTAGACATTTAAAAGATTTTCTCTTGGTAGAATACCCCAGAAAAGTACCTTCATCACTTTTGGCATCAAGCTTTCCATTTTTATCATCCTTTAAGACATAACATTGACTACCAAATATTTTGAAGTAACTTACATTGGGTGTTTTACCATACCATAGCTCATAAGGAGTCTTCTTTGTGTCTTTCTTCAATTGTACTTTGTTAAGTGTATAAATAGCAGTGCTGACAGCTTCCCTCCAGAAGATTTGGGTAATGTCCTTCTCTATCATCAGTGTTCTTGCGCAATCAACTATTGATCTATTTCTTCTCTCAGCAATCCCATTTTGCTGTGGTGTTCTTGGTGCAAAAAACTATCTTTTTATACCATGCTCATTACAGAAATTAGTGAATTCATCTGATATAAATTATCCTCCTCTATCTGATCTCAAACATTTCAAATCCTTACCACTTTGTTTTTCTACCATAGCCTTATACCATTTAAACATCTTGAATGCTTTACATTTTTCTTTTAGAAACATGTATGTCAGCATTCTAGAGTAATCATCAACAAAGAGAATAAAATATCTATCTCCATATTAGCTCTTTTTTCTCATAGGTCCACATAAATCAGTATGGACTATTTCTAGAATATCATTAGATTTATGGGTTCTACTTTTGAAACTAGACTTTGTCATTTTACCTTTTTGACAATTTTCGCACATGATGTTGTCTGGCTTTGTCATCGTCGATAAGCCTCTTACACTTCTTTTTCTGCTTATTTTCATCATGTCATCAAAATTCACATGACACAATCTTTTGTGCCACAACCATATGTCTTCATTTCTAGTCATTAAGCAAGTGGGATTAGTATCATTCAGATAGAATAAGTTACCTTTAGTCTATTCACCGATACCAATCAGTTTTCCTGATTCATTGAAGATCTTTGCCTTCTTATTTTCAAATGATACTCTGTGACCTAAATTATTCAGCTAAGGAACACTCAACAGATTATAATTCAATCCTTTAACCCAATAAGAATTTTCACATTTAATCAGGTTATTCAACATTATAGTTCCTTTACCTTCAACCGGACAAGGTGTATCATTACCCATTCTTACTATACCACCATTATAATACTCAAAAGTATTAAATTTTTTTTTGTCACCGGTCATATGGTGAGTGCAGCCACTATCTATAATCCAGATATCATTCTTACTAACCTTTGATATGAGTGCAGTTTCTTCATACCTTTCATCTTCACCTGAATCATCTTTCATAGCTACAAATACCACCTCGATGTCATCATTAGGTTCGGTGTCAGTATCTTCATCTTTGCAAGAAGATAGGTAGCTAGCCTTCTTTACTTCATCCTTTTAGTCTCAGGTATCCTTCCTTTTTTGATCGTCGGTAACCTCTGTAATCTTTGTGTTGACGGGGTTTTGCTGACCGGGTCTGCCAAAAGTCATAAGTTGTCACCGGGTTCTGGGGAAATCGGCCAACTCCGCCTGCAAAGGTTATCCGGGGGAAATAAATCCTCTGGACCTTCAAGCACCTGGGTGTCGGGTCACGACGGTGTGGGGCTTGGTTGGGAGAGGTGACTATTTTTGAGGGGGATAGCTGGTTACTTCAACTCATTCTTCTGGAGATTCAGAACAGTAAGGGTTTCCCAGAGCATTCTACACTTAGCAAATAAAATGAAAAAGATCCTACAGGGTTAGAAATGTTTATCTAACTACAGTCATGCTGAAATGTCTGGAACATCAACACTACTCTGAAAGACTACACTAAATACCGAAGAAATACACAACCATCAGTTAGCATTTTATTAGTAGCGGAAATAAAGAGGTCATTAATCTACTTTAACATATCAGAGTGAAGGACATACAGAACATTAGAACATGAAATACCATTAACTCAGAAGTAGGGATGCTAACAACATCATTGCCAAGAATCCTTCCTTCTTCATTAATATTTAGTCCAGCAAGCACTGGTGCGTGATACAATGGTGGCTCCAGGGGAGCACCTGACTACCAAGAACAGAATAATGGAGCATTGAGCTCTGCAACTAAAACCAGAAATCACTTTGCTATTTCTTATGGACAACAAAATCATCAATTTTGCCGACCCTTGGAAATGGGCCGATTTGCCTATTTATACAACTCTTTTCTAACCCTAACCCTATTTTACATATTTCAATAAAATACAATATTCGGGGGCCGGTACTACCTGTGCCACCCTACAAAAGACCTGGAGATAGAATAGGTCTGCCATGTCAGAAGAAGAAGACAAGAATATACATCGAAAGAATTAACCTTGGGACGAGGGCCAGAGAAGAGAAAGTAGAAAGTAGGTTCTTCAAGGACCGAGGCTACATGCCTTATAAATGGGAAATGCGGTGCCCTGTCTCCAATGTGCCAGATGTACCCTTGAGTAGTGCCTCAAGAAGACCACCCTATCAAAAGGCCAACTGCCGAGCCAATGCCTCTTGATGTGGCCAACTACCTTCTGACAGTCTTTATTAACCACCTCTGAAAGTGACCGGTCGGCCTCGGGGACCGGGACACAGATCACTTTAAAGAATACAAATTTTTTTTTTGGATTCGGGACTCTGGGATCCGGGAACTTACGTCCCCAAAAAGAATAAAGAATACTTAATACTCAAGTTTCCCCGGTTCCTAGAGAACACTCAAGGCTGCTTATTATTGTTGAAGGCCTGAAGGAGGCAGAAAATGCCATCCTTGTCAATCTTTCTTAGGCTGGCCCTTCTGTGCCTGGCCACATCAACTAGTTCCCCCAGGTCTGAAACATTATTTCTGAACTCATCTGCCATCCTTGCGGCGTCATGTCCTTTGAGCACCATTTTGGTCAATTTCATCATTTGGGCCCCATCTATCCCCTCCAGGGATTGATACCGAGATGCCATCATTTCATCAAAATTCCCCAAAACTAACTGCTCTGGGGTATAAGTATCTGTACTAAGGGGATCAACCCTGGAAGCTTTTATTACAAATGACTTATATAAATTGGAAGAATACTTCACTGTGTTTACCTTTTCCTATAAGGACTCTACCAGTTGCTTGGTTACCTCCAATGTGAGGTCCAGTTTGGAGTGCTAAGCCCTTACGAAATCAAATGATTCCTCACCCAGAATTTTGGATTCAGAAATTATGTCTTCCCCCAGGGTGAGGAGCTCTTCGAGTTCTACCTTCCACGCCTGGTAATTCTCAGCGTCACTCTCCCATTGATCAATCAGTGCTTCTGCCTGGTGAATAACCTGCCAGGCCATATATAAATCTAGGAGAGTAGACGCTAGGAAACGCTGGGTGTTTCCTATCTGTAGGGCGACCCATTCATCTGCTGCTTGGGCCTTCTTTTTCATTACTCGCAGGGAGTCTATGTCACTCTGCGGTAATTATTCTGCTGTGGAGGTCTGTGGAGGGGCGGTGTTGATGGGTCTGGCCAGCTCAGTAAGCAACCCCATAAGGTTTGCATTCTTCTCTTTTTCTACCTTGAGCCTCTGGGCCTCTTTTTCATATCAGGCCTCCACTGCCCTTGCTGCCTCCTTTAGCAGGTCCACTTCGCCCTGCTTTCCCTTTTTTCCCAAGGATACTTCTGCAATGTTATAATCTATGGGATCTCCGGACACTTCATCGGTGTCTGGGGGAGGTGTTGCCACTACTGCAACTATTTCTCTACCCGGCCTAGTTTGAAGGGTATGAACTGTCCGGGCCCTCTTTGCTTTTGGCGGGGCCTGAGCTAAGGCCATCATTTTAGCCAGGGAGAGAGGGACTGTCGGAGCGGATTGGGCTTTTCTTTTTCTATTTTCTACCAGCCATGGAGGTGGGAGAGGTGGCCTTCCTGTCAGAGTTTGTTCTTCAGATCCTCTCCCGATGTCCGGTGGTGGCTGCTCCTTTTCAGCATACACTTCCTCTATTCCTCTCCCTGGCAGTACTTCTTCTGCAGCAATCTCCTTTTCAATTTCTATCTCCTCAGCCTGGTCCCGGATATCAATTGGTGTGTCTGGACCCTGGTTGGCTTCCTCAGGAATTTCTTCTTCATAATTCTCTTCTTCTTCCTCATCTGTTGGCAGTAGGGGAGGTATCGGGCCAAGGTTTAAAGTTTGGGCCCTTGTGATAACCTGCCCGAAGGTTGTCCCTGTGAGTGGCCTTGGGAACTCGACGGCTGGGGTTATGGTTGATCCTGAAGGTCCGAGTCTAGGTTCCCCAGCGGATGCCATTTGTTCACTTGGTGGTTTTTGGTCCACTCCCGGACCTTGCACTGCTTGAGCCCCGGAAATAATCTCTGGTTTTGGCCTCTTCTCTTCTGTCTGCTGCTCTTCTTGTTCTGTAGCTTCTTGTTCTAGGCCTTCTGGATCCACAGCCTCTTGCTCTTTCTCCGGGACCTCCGTCTCCACTTGTGTGTCATCCCCTTGCAGATTTATGAACTCATCGGCTGCAAATAAGTCAAATTCCTCTTCTGGAGGGGGACTGGCTGGGATGTCTGCCTGGTTTGCTTCCTTCTCCAGTTTTGGGGAACTGGAAGAAAGGATTTCTACTTCTTTGGGGAGGGAAGCCCTTGGCACTGGTTCTGCCTTAGGCTGTTTGATGTGCTTCCTCTTCCTCCGGGTGATCATAGGTGACCCCGCATTAGCTATTTTTGCTGCCTTCGTGGGATCCACCCCCATCGCCTTGACCATCAAGGCTGCCAGCGATGGGGAGGAAGGAGGACGAATTGGTCTGGCCATTAGCGGGGGAGTGGCAAGCCTCATTATTAACTGCTCCCTCATTTGCTGGGAGGCTGCCACAGATTGCTTGATCTACTCCTGTATGGGGAATTCCTATGTGGAGGGTTCTATAGCAATCCCTTTCCCTTTATCTGCGCCTTGTGATGAAGTCCCGACCCCCGGAATCAATCTTGGTACCGGCGGTGGAGTTGGCCCTGGTGCCGGCTGGGCTGCCCGGCGAGTACTCCCGGGGCACACTTTCTTGAAGTAGGCGTGGCTTCATTCCACTACTTCCTGGGTGAAATGTTCAATTGTGGGCCCCTCCTCAGTGGCCCAATTCATTTCTGGCAGTGCCATTTTGTCAATCCCCTTTTCTTTGTATTGGGGGTCTGTGGTGGGGGCGGTGTCCGAGAAACCCACCGGGAACCTTTGGAGCTTTAGTTCCTGCATCATTTCGGCTGTCATCCTATCATAGTGCTTGCTCTGGACATCTACATCATCCTGGCAATCTACCCAGAAGTCCTCCATGTGGATTTGGTGGGGCTCCGAAGCCCGGGGCATTTCTGTTTCTATTCGGCCATTCGGATCAAAGTTCTTTCGCGCCAGATAGAATTCCTGCAAGTTATAACATTTTAACTCAATGTCTGCCTCCCTTGCGGCGGCCAGACTGTAGGTGTAGTTCCCACAGGTGATTGGGAATGAGACGTTGGGGACCTTCTTGAGGGCAAAGAAGGTGTGCAACTCCAGTATTTGTCTGCAATATTCCAGCAGCACGATCTTGTCCCCACAATGCTTGGGCAACAAGTAGGGCTTTCCAGAGAAGCCAGTGACCCTAATATATGTATGCTGCTAGAATTGGGTATAGTAGTGCCCATAAATACTAACGAATTTCATCGCCTCAGTGGATAGGTAGTATCTGGCATCTCGGGTGGGTGTGAGCAAGTGGTAGTAAATGAAAACTTCATTTGCCCGGCAGTAATTGGGGAAGCTGGCCTCCCATTGAATCTGTGGGAAATGGTCCCACGGTGCCTTTTGTCCCAGACCAAGCCTGAGAACACCATCTGTAAGCAGGCCATTGGAGTGGGGCCTCTATTGGGCCAAAGCCCAGAAAACATAAGAAGTCATGTAGAACTTCTTCTTCTTGTTCAACTGTAAGAACTGGGAGTCAACATGATTGGAGATTATTGTCGCCCAGTTGAAGAATTCTCCCTTAGTGGAGATGCCCAGTAGGAATTAGTACGTCTATTTTGCAAATTCCTAGGTGGAGGGTTGCCCAAATACCCAGGCCAATGCTATCATCCCCATCTGGATACTCTCTTTAAATTCAGAGCGGGGGATATCTATCTTCATTCTCTTTGGGTCCCTCTTCGGGACCTTGAGCCAGTTGGTGTTCATGTACACCCAGGTAGCATCCTCCAGTTGATTGAATTGTTTCAAGGCATCCTTCCTTGTAAACACCGTGGCCCTGTCAAATTGCGGGATACCCAGGCCTGCTTGGAAAGTGACTGGGTCGAGGGACACCAGTGGAGTGGGGTATCCCGTGGGTTCTGTAGCTGCGAGCATGACGGCCCGGACAGAAGAGTTATAGTTGGCAGCCAGGGTTAGAACAAGCTCCGGAGACTGCACGGAGCATGGGAAGCAAGCCGCCCGGAGGATTCCAGAACCTCCGATGTTGGTTGCTATTTTGTCTCCAGCCTGTCGCTGGATGTGCATTATCTTTACTAGGGCCTGCATTTCTGCCCAAGTCCTGACACTGGCGTCGGTCATCAGTTTTACCTTGGACTCAATCTTTGAGCCCACAATCTCATTGTCTTGTATAAACTTCATGGTGAGGGGTAGCTTTGCCAGGGCCTTCTCCATTTTTGACTTTGCTGCTGCCCTGGTCTCGGTTGTGGTGGGTAATTTTAGACTTTCGGGAGGAGATGATGCAGACGCTTCAGACATGTTTGGGAGATGAAGTCCAGACCTGCGAGACAAAGCGACCGTCAGAACATACTTATCAAAATTAAAACAGTTACTTTGGGGTCCGGGAAAATCTTACCACCGTGATGTTTTCCTTTCCTGAGAAGTTAGTTTTATGCAAAGGTATCCGAAAAGCAAAACATAAACTTAGAATGTTCATTATATTTCTGGATCTGGAAAATTTTATCACACTTGACGAAGACATAGGACGAATGGTGGAAAGAGGCCCGAAGCCCAGAGAAATGACCATTAGCAAAGTAGAATATGGAGGCAGGTCCACGTGGATGCCACGTGCGTTAACATTGAATGGATGTGATGGCGATGATGGCGGAGCCAACTGTTCAAACGCGTGAAAAGGGAAAGCCACTTGGCTAGAAGTAATTGCGTGCATGGGAAATAAATGAGGCTCTGACAGCCTTGATGGAGGAGAGAGAAAACCACCTGTCTGAAATCGATCGAGAGCCGAGTTTCAAACAGGTGGTTTTCTGCCTCGGAGCAAGCTTGGAGGCAAAAAAACTAGTAGCAAGGGTGACTCGACCAGCTTGTCCAGCCACTCGGAAGGATACACATAGAGTCGAAGGATATATACATGGAAAGGAGGAGATATACATGGGTTATCTACAGATATGCACATATATACATAAATATACACACAAGATGACCCCCGCGGGAAAACCAGACAAGGCAGAAACAGATATATACAACCATTTACATTATACACACCATTTACAGACTTCACATTATTTACAGGTAGACCATTATTTACATGATTTACATTATCTACAGACAAACAACCGCTACACAGAGGGTGGACAACCCTCTGGCAGGGCCGACCCACCAACGGGCGGCAAAACTAGAAAACAAAAGAATGAACACGACAGAGAAACAAAGCAAAATGAAAAAAAAAACAAGGCAAACCCAAGGACAAACCAGAAAATGGAAGCAAAATAGAGAGGAAGAAAGGCAAAATACCAACCTAAAAATGCAGAAGGCAGAGGAAAGGAGGGACTACCTAAAGAACTCTGCAACAACTCGAGTCGTTAAGTTGCCAAGATCACCACCACGAAGCACTTGCGTATGTCTGAGAACAACAGAACGTGTTAAGCTTTGATTATCACAAATTCTCTTTAAATACTCTATTAATCACTTTGAAAATGCTCTATTTCTCTCGAAGTGCTCGAAGGTTTTAATCGCGGTAAGTGTGAAAATGACAGGTAAGTCTATTTATACCCGCGGTGAAAAGTAATCCTCCTTCTTCTGGAGATTTCAGGTCAGGCGCAACCCTCCGGACTCCGGGCCCGGGGATTCCTTACGATGATATTCTTAAGACTTAAGAACATCATAGCAAGGAATCTCAGAGTCTGAAATCTAGCTTCTGACAAAAGACAACCTCCGGGATCCGGGATCCCGGAGGGGAAAACCAAACCGAGAAAACAACACCCACCGGGGAAGAAAACCCCAGAGAAAGAAAGAAAAAAGGAAAAGGAAGACAAGGCAAAGCCGTGGCAAAAAGAAAAGCAAAAGAAAAAAAAGGGGGACCCAACATTTTGCACACAAAATGTAGGGATAGGGATGTAGGGCATAACAAATGGCGACTATCTGGGACAAATGCCTTAGCGCATTTGAGAACCATAGAACCTCTAGTTAGCACAACCGGAACAAATCCATCTCCCGAAGTGTTTGACAAGCTGAAAGCAGCATATCCGAGAGAACCTGGACCACACAGGAGTCAGTCCGTAGCCTTTCATTAGTGGTGACATGTGTGATTTGGAAGGAAATCAAGTCGATAACCTCTGGGAGGAATAGAGAAGTGGTACTAATTACATCGAACTAGTCATCAATTTGATTGCTTCCCCCCGGAGACCGGAGTTTTGGCCCACTCATCCTCTTATTATTTTATTTATTTCTGAGTGGGGAAGGCGGTACTTCTTTCATCATTGAGCCTAAGCTTAGATAAATTCAAATGGCGGTACTTTTTTCACCTATCCACCTATATTTAGATATTTGGAGAGGATAAAACTCTGGACCTGGGAGGAATTCTTTGGATTTTCAGACGTGGATCAACCAATCAGTACAGCTAATCTACCCTCGGCGTGTCCGATTACTTGTTCCTTATATTAATTTTGTTCACTGATTGCCGGACTCCCAGAGACAACACCCAATGGAAATTGCTTGAAAATGTGCCATAACCTGCAAAACAATCCCAGAGACTGGGTTGATTCCACCGTGATAAAGATAGATTCTAAAGTTCACCATGCCGGAGGCATTGCACCAGAGGCCAAAGTTATGCGAAGCATTTTAGTTCCTACAAGATGGAACAAAATGCTGGGACCAAAAGAAAGCCGAAAGCGAAAACAAAAGAATAAAAACAAAAGGGGGAGACTGCCTCGGAGGACAGCCGAAAAGACTATTCACAAGGGAATATTTACATATAATACAACTTTGGAGAAACTTACCCTTATTCGAAGTAATATTTGAGAAACTGCCCATTAACAGGCAAGGCGACAGGTTCTCCAGTCAAGGTGTTAAGGCGGTAAGTATTTTCCCCGTAGATTTCTGAGATTAAGTACGGTCTGAGCCAGAGCCGTTGGAACTTGGTATGCTTTCCTTTCTTCTCCCGGGCCTTGTCCCACAACAGGACCAGGTCTGAAACCTGAAAAGCCTTATATTGGGCTCTTCTGTCAAACCACCTTTTTACTACTGCTTGATGATGCGCGAAATGTTCAAGGGCTGCATCTCGTTGTTCCTCCATCCACACCAGATTCAGGAGCTGAACCTCCACAATGTTGTCCCTGTTGTTAAATTCCTGCATAAACTGTAGAACTGGGATTTGTAAGTTGACTGGGAATACAGGGTTTTGACCATAAACTAGGTGGGATGGGGATGTCCCCAGGGTGGCCTTAATACAAATACGATTTTCCTAGAGGGCGAATTTCAGCTTTTGGTGCCAATCCCAGGGATTTTGTTCTAACAAATGTTTGATCACCTCAAGCAGATTCTTGTTTGTTGATTCAGCAACACCGTTCCCCTGGGGGTAATAGTTGCTGGAGAACTTCAGTGTGATCTTTCGATTGTAGGTCCATTCGAGTAATTATGCGGAAGAAAACGCTGGACCATTGTCACATACTAAAGCAAAGGGCATTCCAAACCTTGTGACGATGTTTTCCTCTAAAAACTTGATAACTACGTCCGCCGTATTATTTTTGCAAGGTATAGCTTCAGACCACCGAGTACAGTAATCAGTCACAGTGAGGATATATCAGTGGTTGGCAGACAAGTTGGGGTTGATTTCCCCGATGAAGTCAAATGCCCACTGGGCAAAGGGTCTAGCCTCATAGACTGGTTGCAGAGGCATGGCTGGGTTACGCTCATGGTGTGCTGCAGTTTGGCAAGTATGGCATTTTCTGACATGAGTGTAAACATCTTTAAATACGCAGGGCCAATAATATCTGGCCTGAAGTATCTGATGGGCAGTGGCGTCAGCTGAACCATGCCTGGTTCCAAACTATCCATGGAATTCATCAATTATTTTCACATCTTGGTCCCTGTCAATGCACCGGAGGTACACTCCCTCGTAGTTTCGATAGTAAAGCACATAATTTTTAATCATGAAATGGGCGCTTTTCATCCACAAGGCACAGTGTTTGTGGGGAGGTAAACCATCTGAGCATTTGTTGTTTAGCAGCAAGTACACCAGATCGGTATACCACGGGTCTTGGGTAATGGACTCCACCGTATAAGTTTGACATTCTATGTGGGGAGTCTCTTCTGTGATTGTTCGACTTAGTCCCTGGCCTCAGACTATTTTCATGGGTTGCATCTCTAAGTCATATTCCTGGAGGATGGCCATCCATTTCCCCTGTCTCTCGCCCAATTCACTCTGCATCAGCAGAGATTTGAAAGCCTGGTCCGGGATGATAGCATGCACTTTGCTCTAGAGAATATAATGCCGGAACTTATTCATGGTGTGAACTAGAGAAAAGGCCTATTTTTCTAGTGATGAATACCAGACTTTGGCATTCTTAAAGGGGGAACTCATGAAAGCAATTGGTCGTTCCTCCCCTTTAACCTTTTGGGTCAGTACTGCCGCAGCAGAATGCGGTGAAGCAAACGAGTATATGTAAAACAGGAGGGAATAGTCTAGACTAGCCAGGACAGGTGCCTCTGTTATGGTCTGTTTAATTTGGGTGAATGCCCATTTAGCTTCAGGACTCCACTCAATTTTGGTATCCTTTTTCATCATTTCATTGAGTGGTTTGACTATTTCTGCGAATCCCGTGATAAATCATCGCACGAAGTTGATTTTTCCAAAGAAGGATTGCATTTCTTTCTTGCTGCCAGGCATCTGTAAGTTCAGCAATGCTTCGACTCTATCAAGGTCTATGGATATACCCTTCTCAGAGATGATATGCCCGAGCAACTTCCCTTAGGTGACCCCGAATATGCATTTCTTGGGGTTGAGGGATATTCCATACCGGTGACATCTCTCGCAGATCTGAGCGAGGTGGGCAGCGTGATCACGCCTGTTCTGGGAGAAGACGGTCAAATCATCCATGTAGATAATTATGCATCGATTTACAAGGCCCTCGAACGCAATGTCCATAGCCTTTTGAAATGTAGCCCCTGCGTTGATTAACCCGAAGGGAATTCTTCTGTACGCAAACGTTTCCCACTTGGTGGTGAATGCTATTTTCTCTCTATCCTCATACTTAACCATGACCTGATTGTATCTTGAATATCCATCCAAGAAAGACATCATTTGAGATTGGTTTACTATCTGCAGCACCTCATCCAAGGAGGGGAGAGGGTGATTATCTTTTTTAGATGCCTTGTTCAAATTTCAGAAATCCACGCAAAGGTGGATCTCACCGTTCTTCTTCCTGACTGGGACTAGGTTGGCAACCCATGTAGTATGCTAGATTGGAAAGATTATCCAGGCTGACAATAGTTTTTCTACCTCTTGACGGATCAGAGGCTCTATTAGGGGGTTGACCGGCCTTTGCTTTTGTTGAAAGGGCTTAGCTTCTGGCTTCAGGGGAATAGTGTGGGTCATGATGGATGTGTCATACGTCTTTAAATATTCCTACCCCCAGGCAATTACATCAATGTATTCTTGGAGAACTGCGAGAATCTTCTCCCTTTCCTCAAGGGAGCAGGAGGTACCAATGTGGATGATCTTTTCTTCACCGGGCTGGCCGATGTTAACTTTTTCAAACTTTCCTCCTTCAGGGGAGGATGATACCTTTTCACAGGCCCGAGGGTCTGAATCAAAGATTTGTTCTAATGCAACCATCCCCTTAGGGATAGTGTTGGTAGGTAGGTCTATGATCCCATCGTCTTCGTCACCCTGCCCCGTATCATCGTGGTCTCGTTCTTCCACTATCTGATCTTCAAAAACACCAACATTGGCCATGAAGGCCAGGATATGCTGATCGTCCTCAAAAACCTGAAAGTGAGTGACATTATCTGGAATGGAGGGGGTGGGGACCATCTCAACTGAAAATCTTTGGAGTCGTGAGCCGGCCATCAACTCAAGTGTACTGGCAGAAACAGCTAGGGCATCGGGGACATAGTTCCGCTGCCGGGGAATAAGGTCAATGCCAAAGGCATCGAAATCTTCAATAAGGCTCCAAGCCCGGTTGCGGTATGCGGCCAACCTTTTATCATGACATATGTATTGACTCTGGACTTGTTTAACAATCAACTCTGAATCACCCAGAGCCTAGAGGCGGGTGATACCTTTCCTTAGTGTGAATAGGAGTCCAAGGCCCAAGGCCTCGTACTCTGTGACATTGTTTGTATAGTTAAACTGCAGCCTGTATGATGTGAGGAAGGATTTCCCTCACGGGTTGATTAATTCTATCTCGGCCCCACAACCTTGTTTAGATCGGGACCCATTGAACTTAAGGGTCCATAAGTCATTGTTTGTGATCTGGGGCTAGGGACGGGGGGTTCCCTTTTGATTATCGCTGGGAGACTTGGGGATTTTCTCCTAGACTACCGGCGTGGTAGTAGGATTTACCTTTGGAGGTGTTTTGACTTGGGTACTGGGTCCGGGAGAATCAGTTGTGTATTCTTTTCGGAAGGTATCAAGTTGTCAGGTAGCGATCGATAGACATGGTTCACACTCGTGCTCTGAATGTTTTTGATAATGTACCTGACACCAAGTGCCAGACAGGAGTGTGGCAAGGGTCGCTGTGGGGCCCTGAGAGTTAACTTCAACTCTCACCTTTTCTTCTAAGTCTTGTGCTCTTTGCAGCACTACGGGATCCTCTCCGGGGATGAAATCAAATGTTAAGATTTCAAGAGGTCGGTACACCCCCAGAGAAGACTCGAAGAAATGACTTCATTGACCCTCCCAACTTCGGTAAGGGCCTGTTTCATCCGAGGTTCACTTTCAACCTAGATCTGATTGGATTTTCCTTCCCATGGAAGCCATAAGTGGGTGAAGTCAGTCAAAAAGTATCCATTCAGGGACTTAGACCAATTCTGACTTAATAACATCCCGTAAGTCTCTGGGATATCCACCACTTGGATGTCAATGATGCTGGCTATCTTGGGGTCCTAGATAAGGTGTATCCAGACGTTCTTCAATTCCCCCACCATTTTCATAGCAATTTTATCCAGTTGGATTACTGCGCCATTAGATGGGGTGGGGTTCAGTCTAAGCTTCTGACAAATGGACAAGGGCATGATGTTACCCGAAGCTCCGGAGTCTACTAAGAAGTTGTGTATATTTTTGCCGTAAATGTTTAAGCCTAGTAGGAAGGGAGGATCCTCATTATTTCCCTGGAAGATAGCCACATTAGCATCTTCGAATGAGACGGTCTTGGGTGGGCGGCTATTGGTCTCCAGGTTTCCTAAGAGCTTCAAAAGAGACTTCTTCTGCTCAGGACAATTTAGAAAAACCTCCATCAAGGTCATAGAGGTGGTGGTCTACTCTAACGCCTTCGTGATGTCAAATCTTCCTCCCGGGAACTGGTGATTTTCCTCCGTGAGATCTTTTGCTTGGTTAGAGTCAGGACCTTTTGGAGGGACGGGTCGATCAGTTGCATTACTCCAGGGAGGAGGAGTATCTTTGGCAGGGGGTATAGGCATGTAAGCTGGTCCTTTACCAACCTGACTCCGGGTATTGTATGGAGCCCGCGGGTTAGTAAAGGTGTTGGCCTCGAAGGGCGGAATGGATTCATCAAAGAATCCTTGTAGTTCAGATTCTTCATCTTCTCTGGAAGTTATGAAGAAGATGGTATCACAGGTGAAGGCACTATGGGTTTGCTCTTGGACAGGGGGCTCTAGGGGAGCGGTATCGTGCGATTGCTGCCTATCCAGCTGGGAGATCATTATGACTTTCTCCAAAGTGGCACAATTCACCTCATTGTGCGAACCTGTATTGTGCAGCCGACACCAATTAGTCATGGGCTGGAAGTCTGTGACTAGCGTAAAATGGGATGGTCCAGCACCACTTTGGTTGGTGTTTTGGTTCGGAGGTGGGCCTCCGGTGTTAGCGTTATTATTCCATGGCTGTTGGTTGGGCCTAGGCCCATTGTTGAAGTTTCTTCCCCCGACGTTGTTGTTTCGTTGGCCGGAGAAGATATTTATCCTTTGGGAATTTGAATTTTGGGGTGCGTAAGACCCCGCCTTCAGTTGACCCATGTCCATGGTCAAGGTGGACAGCATTCGTCGGAGGGATTCAACCTCGGCGATCAATTGAGTGTTGGCATCATAATGGGATGGTTGTGGCGGTTGTTGGTTTCCAGGGAAGGCAGCGAGATTAACCGGAGTCAAGGGCGGCAATCCTCTAGCCGCGGATGACTGGAAGAACGGCACTCCGGACAGTTGTGTCTGAGTCTGTTGTGTCTGCTACAGCTGATTCCAAGGGAAGACTTCCAGACCTGGTGTCATTTGGGTCTGGGTTGGGTAAACATACCGTGCCTGTTGGTCTATCAAAGGTGGCGGGGGATTCACTCCCATTAAGGGGGCGCCTATTGCCAAATTGGGGTTGTATCCCCTGGCATATGTAGTTCCACCGGGGATCATATTGAAACGCGTGTTCTATCCAATCCCGCCCGGGGATTTGTTGAGACTGCGGGACAATTCTAGGGCTAGGTTGTAGACTTTTGCCAAGGTATCCCAGCCGCCCGGGGTGGTTGTTCTCCAAAGGAGGGTGGCAACGAAAGGGTCCATTGCATTGAGATATGTCTGTATGGTTACGTCTGGAGATGGGACAAAAGGGCCCGTGCACCGCTTCAAGGCACGTTGGAACCTATGGTTGAATGCTGCAAGAGGCTCATTGGGTTCCTTCCTGATGGAGATGAACTGGCTGTGGGACCAAGTTGGGTCCACATACACATGAAAGGCAGCCAAGAAGGCATCCTCCATATCCTACCAAGTGTTGATGGAGTTGGCTGGCAAGTTCAGGTACCAGTTCAACTCGCTTTGCCCTAAGGACAGGGGAAACATGCGGGTCACAACATCTTCATGCTGGATCCGGTGTCGATTCATGGCATCTTTGTATGCCTGTAAATGTTCTTCTGTGGTCTGTGAGCCTAAGTGCTCATATCGCGGGCAAATCTTCTCCAGGTGGGAGGGTAAGTCGTTGATTGCACCCGGAAAAGTGCCCATTGGGGACCTAGTGTTTCTAAAATATGCAGCCATTGGGGGAACTATATGTTGGGTAGTTTGGGTACTGGTTCCTAGGACTGTCTGGGGATTTTGGGTATTCAGAGATATGGTAGATCCCCAGACAACAGTGGCTGGTAGGACTTTTGATGTCCGCTTCTTTCGAGCAGGAGGCTCGAGTTTGACAAACCTTCCAGGATTTGGGGCAGACCTAAGGACTCTTTTGAATTTAGCTGGGGAAAAAGACCCAATCCCACTAAAGGCTTGTCTCCTAAAACTACAACTTGGGGAACCCTCAGGAGGTGTAAAATCAAAATCTCTGGGAGGGGATGAGTTCATGCCCTCCTTCTAGCACTAGTTTATATTGACGGGGTTTTGCTGACCGGGTCCGCCAACAGTCATAAGTTGTCATTGGGTTTCGGGGAAATCGGCCAACTCCGCCTGCAAAGGTTATCCCAAGGAAATAAATCCTCCAGACCTTCAAGCACCTGGGTGTTGGGTCATGACGGTGCAGGGCTCGGTTGGGAGAGGTGACTATTTTCGAGGGGGATAGCTGGTTACTTCAACTCATTCTTCCGGAGATTCAGAATAGTAAGGGTTTCCCAGAGCATTCTACACTTAGAAAATAAAATGAAAAAGATCCTGTAGGGTTAGAAACATTTATCTAACTACAGTCATGCTGAAATGTCTAGAACATCAACACTACTCTGAAAGACTACACTAAATACTGAAGAAATACACAACCATCAGTTAGTATTTTATCAGTAGCAGAAATAAAGAGGTCGTTAATCTACTTTAACATATCAGAGTGAAGGACATACAGAACATTAGAACATGAAATACCATTAACTCAAAAGCAGGGACACTAACAACATCATTGCCAAGAATCCTTCCTTCTTCATTAATATTTAGTCCAGCAAGCACTGGTGCGTGATACAATGGTGGCTCCAAGGGAGCACCTGACTGCCAAGAATAGAATAATGGAGCATTGAGATCTGTAACTAAAACCAGAAATCACTTTACTATTTCTTATGGATAACAAAATCATCAATTTCGCCGACCCTTGGAAAATGGCCGATTTGCCTATTTATACAACTCTTTTCTAACCCTAACCCTATTTTACATATTTCAATAAAATATAATATCCAGGGGCTGGTACTACTTGCGCCACCCTACAAAAGACCTGGAGACAGAATAGGTCTGCCATGTCAGAAGAAGAAGACAAGAATATACATTGGAAGAATCAGCCTCAAGAAGAGGGCCAGAGAAGAGAAAGTAGAAAGTAGGTCCTTCAAGGACCGAGGCTACATGCCTCATAAATGGGAAATGCGGCGCCCTGTCTCCAATGTGCCAGATGTACCCTTGAGTGGCACCTCGAGAAGACCACCCTGTCAGAAGGCCAACTGCCGATCCAATGCCTCTTGATGTGGCCAGCTACCTTGTGACAGTCTTTATTAACCACCTCTGAAAGTGACCGGTCGGCCTCGGGGACCGGGACACAGATCACTTTAAAGAATACAAAATTTTTTTTTTGGATCCGGGACTCTGGGATCCGGGAACTTATATCCCCAAAAAGAATAAAGAATACTTAATACTCAAGTTTCCCCAGTTCCTTGAGAACACTCAAGGCTGCTTATTATCATTGAAGGCCTGAAGGAGGCAGAAAATGCCATCCTCGTCAATCTTTCTTAGGCTGGCCCTTCTGTGCCTGGCCACATCAACTAGTTCCCCCAGGTCCGGAACATTATTTCTGAACTCATCTGCCATCCTTGCGGCGTCATGGCCTTTGAGCACCATTTCGGTCAGTTTCATCATTTGGGCCCCATCTATCCCCTCTGGGGATTGATACCAAGATGCCATCATTTCATCAAAATTCCCCAAAACTGACTCCTCTGGGGTATAAGTATCTGTAGTAAGGGGATCAACCCACAAAGCTTTTATTACAAATGACTTATATAAATTGGAAGAATACTTCACTGTGTTTACCTTTTCCTATAAGGACTCTACCAGTTGCTTGGTTACCTCCAATGTGAGGTCCAGTCTGGAGTGCTGAGCCCTTAAGAAATCAAATGATTCCTCACCCAGAATTCTGGATTCATAAATTATGTCTTCCCCCAGGGTGAGGAGCTCTTCGAGTTCTACCTTCCATGCCTGGTAATTCTCGACGTCACTCTCCCATTGATCAATCAGTGCTTCTGCCTGGTGAATAACCTATTGGGCCGTATATAAATCTGGGAGAGTGGACGCTAGGAAACACTGGGTGTTTCTTATCTGTAGGGTGACCCATTCGTCTGCTGCTTGGGCCTTTTTTTCATTACTCACAGGGAGTCTATGTCGCTCTGCGGTAATTCTTCTGCTGTGGAGGTCTATGGAGGGGTGGCATTGATGGGTCTAGCCAGCTCAGTAAGCAACCCCATAAGGTTTGCATTCTTCTCTTTTTCTGCCTTGAGCCTCTGGACCTCTTTTTCATATCGGGCCTCCACTGCCCTTGCTGCCTCCTTTAGCAGGTCCACTTCGCCCTGCTTTCCTCTTTTTCCCAAGGATACTTCTGCGATGTTATAATCTACGGGATCCGCGGTCGCTTCATCAGTGTCTGGGGGAGGTGTTGCCACTACTGCAAATGTTTCTCCGCCAGCCCAGTCCGAAGGGTATGAACTATCTGGGCCTTCTTTGCTTTTGGCGGGGCCTGAGCTAAGGCCATCATTTCGGCCAGGGAGAGAGGGATTGTTAGAGCGGATTGGGCTTTTCTTTTTCTATTTTCTGCTAGCCATGGAGGTGGGAGAGGTGGCCTTCCTACCAAAGTTTGTTCTTCAGATCCTCTCCCGGTGCCCAGTGGCGGCTGCTCCTTTTCAGCATACACTTCCTCTGTTCCTCTCCCTAGCAGTACTTCTTCTGCAGCAATCTCCTTTTCAATTTCTGTCTCCTCAGCCTGGTCCTGGATGTCAATTGGTGTGTCTGGACCCTGGTTGGCTTCCTCAGGAATTTCTTCTTCATAATTCTCTTCTTCTTCCTCATGTGTTGGCAGTAGGGGAGGTATCGGGCCAAGGTTTAAAGTTTGGGCCGCTGTGATAACCTACCCGAAGGTTGCCCCCGGGAGTGGCCTTGGGAACGCGGTGGCTGGGGTTATGGTTGATCCTGAAGGTCCAGGTCCAGGTTCCCCAACAGATGCCATTTGTTCACTTGGTGGTTGTTGGTCCACTCCTGGACCTTGTGCTGCTTGAGCCCCGGAAACAATCTCCAGTTCTGGCCTCTTCTCTTCTGTCTGCTGCTCTTCTTGTTCTACAACTTCTTGTTCCAGGCCTTCTGGATCCATAGCCTCTTTCTCTTTCTCTGGGACCTCTGTCTTTTCTTATGTGTCGTCCCCTTGCATATTTTCGAACTCCTCAGCTACAAATAAGTCAAATTCCTCTTCCGGAGGGGGACTGGCTGGGATGTCTTCCTGCTCTGCTTCCTTCTCCGGTTCTGGGGAACTGGAACAAAGGATTCTACTTCTTTGGGGAGGGAAGCCCTTGGCGCTGGTTTTGCCTTAGGTTGTTTGATGTGCTTCCTCTTCCTCCGGGTGATCAGAGGCAGCCCCGCATCGGCTATTGCTGCTGTCTCCATGGGATCCACCCCCGTCGCCTTGACCATCAAGGCTACCAGCGATGGGGAGGAAGGAGGACGAATTGGTCTGGCCATTAGTGGGGGAGTGGCAATCCTCATTATTAACTGCTCCATCATTTGTTGGGAGGCTACCACAGATTGCTTGATCTACTCCTGTATGGGGACTTCCTGCGCAGAGGGTGCTATAGCAATCCCTTTCCCTTTATCAATGCCTTGTGAAGAAGTCCCGGCCCCCAAAGTCAATCTTGGTACCGAAAGTGGAGTTGGCCCTGGTGCCAGCTGGGTTGCCCGGTGATTACTCCCAGGGAACGCTTTCTTGAAGTAGGCATGGATTCGTTCCACTACTTCCCAGGTGAAGTCTTCAATTGTGGGCCCCTCTTGGGTGGCCCAATTCATTGTCGACAGTGCCATTTTGTCAATCCCCTTTTCTTTGTATTGGGGGTCTGTGGTGGGGGCGGTGTCCGAGAAACCCGTCGGGAACCTCCGGAGCTTTAGTTCCTACATCGTTTTGGCTGTCATCCTATCGTAGTGCCTGATCTAGACATCTACATCATCCTGGCAATCTGCCCAGAAGTCCTCCATGTGTATTTGGTGGGGCTCTGAATCCCGGGGCATTGCCGTTGCTATTCGGCCATGCGGATCAAAGTTCTTCCGCGCCACATAGAATTCCTGCAAGTTATAACATTTTAACTCAATGTCTGCCTCCCTTGCGGCGGCCAGACTATAGGTGTAGTTCCCACAGGTGATTGGGAATGAGACGTTGGGGACCTTCTTGAGGCCAAAGAAGGTGTGCAACTCCAGTATTTGTCTGCAATATTCCAGCAGCATGATCTTGTCCCCACAATACTTGGGAAACAAGTAGGGCTTTTCAGAGAAGCTGGCGACCCTAATATATGTATGCTACTAGAATTGGATATAGTAGTGCCCATAACTACTAACCAATTTCATCACCTCAGTGGACAGGCGGTATTCGGCATCCCGGTTGGGTGTGAGCAAGTGGTAGTAAACGAAAATGTCATTTACCCGACAGTAACTGGGGAAGCTGGCCTCCCATTGAATTTGTGAGAAATGGTCCCATGGTGCCTTTTGTCCCAGACCAAGCCCGAGAACGCCATCTGTAAGCAGGCCATTGGAGTGGGGCCTCTATTGGGCCAAAGCCTAGAAAACATAAGAAGTCATGTAGAACTTCTTCTTCTCGTTCAACTACAAGAACTGGGAGTCGACGTGATTGGAGATTATTATCGCCCAGTTGAAGAATTCTCCCTTAGTGGAGATGCCCAGTAGGAATTAGTGCATCCATTTTGCAAATTCCTGGGCGGAGGGTTGCCCAAATACCCGAGCCAATGCTATAATCCCCATCTGGATGCTCTCTTTGAATTCAGAGCGGGGGATATCTATCTTCATTCTCTTTGGGTCCCTCTTCGGGACCTTGAGCCAGCTGGTGTTCATGTACACCCGGGCAGCATCCTCCAGTTGATTGAATTGTTTCAAGGCGTCCATCCTTGTAACCACCGTGGCCCTGTCAAATTGTGGGATACCCAGGCCTGCTTGGAAAGTGACTAGGTCGAGGGACACCAGTGGAGTGGGGTATCCCAAGGGTTCTGCAGCTGCGAGCATGATGGCCCAGACAGAAGAGTTATAGTTGGCAGCCAGGGTTAGAACAAGCTCTGGAGACTGCACGGAGCATGGGAAGCAAGCCGCTCAGAGGATTCTGGAACCTCCGATGTTGGTTGCTAGTTTGTCTCCAGCCTGTCGCTGGATGTGCATTATCTTTACTAGGGCCTGCATTTATGCCCAAGTCCTGACACTGGCGTCGGTCATTAGTTTTACCTTGGACTCAATCTTTGAGCCCACAATCTCATTATCTTGTATAAACTTCATGGTGAGGGGCATCTTTTCCAGGGCCTTCTCCATTTTTGACTTTGCTACTGCCCTGGTCTTGGTTGTGGTGGGCAATTCTGGACTTCCGGGAGGAGATGATGCAGACGCTTCAGACATGTTTGGGAGATGAAGTCCGGACCTGCGAGACAAAGTGACCGTCAGAACATACTTATCAAAATTAAAACAGTTACTCCAGGGTCCGGGAAAATCTTACCACCGTGATGTTTGCCTTTCCTAAGAAGTTATTTTTATGCAAAGGTATCCGAAAAGCAAAACATAAACTTAGAATGTTCATTATATCTCCGGATCTAGAAAATTTTATCACACTTGATGAAGACATAGGGCGAATGGTGGAAAGAGGCTCGAAGCCCAGAGAAATGACCATTAGCAAAGAAGAATGTGGAGGTAGGTCCACATGGATGCGATGTGCATTAGCATTGAATGGATGTGATGGCGATGACGGCGGAGCCAACTGTTCAAACGCGCGAAAAGGGAAATCCACTTGGCTAGAAGTAATTGCGTGCATGGGAAATAAATAAGGCTCTGATAGCCTTGATGGAGGAGAGAGAAAACTAGCTGTCTGAAACCGGCCGAGAGCCGAGTTTCAAACAGGTTGTTTTCTGCCTCGGAGCAAACTTGGAGGTGAAAAAACCAGAATTAAGGGCGACTCGACCAGCTTGTTGAGCCACCTGGAAGGATACACATAGAGCTAAAGGATATATACATGGAAAGGAGGAGATATACATGGGTTATCTATAGATATGCACATATATACATGAATATACACACGGGACAACCCCAGTGGGAAAACCAGACAAGGCAGAAATAGATATATACAGCCATTTACATTATACACACCATTTACAGACTTCACATTATTTACAGGTAGACCATTATTTACATGATTTACATTATCTATAGACAAACAACTGCTGCACAGAGGGTGGACAACCCTCTGGCAGGGCCGACCCACCAACGGGTGGCAAAACTAGAAAACAAAAGAATGAACACGACAGAGAAACAAAGCAAAACAAAAACAAAAACCAGGCAAACCCAAGGACAAACCAGAAAATGGAAGCAAAATAGAGAGGAGGAAAGGTGAAACACCAACCTAAAAATGCAGAAGGCGGAGGAAAGGAGGGACTACTGAAAGAACTCTGCAACAACTCGAGTCGTTAGGCTACCAAGATCACCACCACGAAGCACTTGCGTATGTCTGAGAACAACAAAAGGTGTTAAGCTTTGATTATCAAAAAATTCTCTGTAAATGCTCTGCTAATCACTTTGAAAATGCTCTATTTCACTCTAAGTGCTCGAAGGTTTTAATCGCGATTAGTGTGAAAATGACAGGTAAGTCTATTTATACCCGCATTGAAAAGTAATCCTCCTCCTTCCGGAGATTTCAGGTCAGGTGCAACCCTCTGGACTCCGGGGCCGGGGATTCCTTATGATGATATTCTTAAGACTTAAGAACATCATAGCAAGGAATCCCAGAGTCCAGAATCCAGCTTCCGACAAAAGACAACCTCCGGGATTCAGGATCTCAGAGGGGAAAACCAACCGAGAAAACAACACCCATCAGGGAAGAAAACCCCAGAGAAAGAAAGCAAAAAGGAAAAGGAAGACAAGGCAAAGCCGCGGCAAAAAGCAAAGCAAAAGAAAAAAAAGGGGGACCCAACATTTTGCACACAAAATGTAGGGACGGGGATGCAGGGCATAACACTTTGTTATAATCTCTATCATATTTCTTCTCAAAAGATCTATCATCACTTCTGTCATCTTTTCTTCTGTTAGGACATCTTGCAGGAAAGTGTCCAATATCTTTACAATTAAAGCATACAAGTGGTAACTTGCCTTTGTATTTACCTTTTCCTCTCTATATTCTTCTGGCCATAAGTGCTTCTATTTCATCTAGATCTTCTTCTTCACTTTCACTTTCACTGTCCCTTCTAGATGAGCATCTATGATTGGATTTGCTTATTTTCATAGAAGACTTAAATGCATACTCTAAGTTTGGTAAGAAACTATTATTAAAGTTATTAATCTCAAATGAAATCAGTCTACCAATCAAACTATCAAGAGTAATTGTATTGTTTGCAACTGCTCTCATTTCTTGAATAGAAAAAACTCTAATAGCATATATAGGCAATAAGGTTCTTAAGATTTTACTTACCACTGTCTCCTCATCAAGTGTACTTCCAAAACCTCATATAGAATTGACTACTTCCTTTACTCTTGTGTTGTATTGTGTGATGTTTTCACCTTCTTTCATTCTAAGATCATCAAATTTTCCTCTAAGACTTTCTGCCTTGGCTCTCAGAACATTTGCATCATCGCATGTACAAGCTTCAGTTTGTCCCACATTTTCTTTGCAGTTGTGCAATCTTTGACATCTTCAAATTCAGCATTGGAGAGAGAGGAAAAGAGCTCTATAACCATGCAGTTATGCTCATGCTTCACTCTTAATTGATCTACTGTCAATGGTCCTGTAGGAAACACATATTCAGTATCTATGTATTGAGTAACATCATTACCAATACCTGATAAGTGGAGTCTTATCCTGCTTTGCCATGAAGCAAAGTTGTCTTTGTTCAACTTGGGCACATCTCATTTATTCATCTTGTGATCTTTACTTAGGTCTTGAAACCTTCCTTCTAATCACACAAGCTCTGATACCAATTGTTAGTAATAACTGAGAGGGGGGGGGTGGGG
>MU225647.1:1883990-1896026 GCA_018584345.1 Thuja plicata | reverse complement strand
AAGGGGTCATAAGACCCACCATTAAGGACTACAAGTTTCTTACAATACCCATTAAGACCCCTTAACATTAACTAGTCAGCCCCACAACCTATTACAAACCCTAAGGGTTTCTACGACCTATTTATGAACACTTAGGATCAATTTGGACCCCGTAGGCCCTATTATGTATCTTAATGGGTCCTAATGGGTTGTATGATCCATTATGACCCCTTAGTACCTATGAATGGGTCCTACCACCCCTTAAGGTCACTTTGGCCGCATTAAAAGCTCTTAGGACCTATTACGTACCATTTAGATGGATGCATTGTTTAGATGGTTAATGTATTTAATTATTATTATGCATTAATGCAATGGTGTTAATTATTAACTTGATCTCCCTAATATGCAAATGTACTAGATATACATGATGTAGATGGATATGCAAATGCACTAGATATACATGATGTAGATGGACGCATGTGCAATGGTTCTTAGATGATTATGTATGGATGTTTAGATGGTTAATGTATATGTAATTATTATCATGCATTAATGCAATGATGGTAATTATTGATGTGATGGCCCTAATTTATGCAAATGTACTAGATATACATGATGTAGATGGATGCATGTGCGATGTTTCTTAGATATTTATGTATGGATGTTTAGATGGTTATTGTATGTATTTATTATCATGCATTAATGTAATGATGTTTTCACTCTAATATTTGAAATTGTTAAATATGAGTTGGATAGAGTATATTTTATTACAATTATGATCTTGTTATTTATTCTTCACAATTATGGTTGTTATATGTTTGAAATTTAAATATTTCAGTTATATGCGCAGGATATATTTTGTGCACATAATCATGGATGAATTTAATATTGATGATTTGATTAATCATGGTCCAGATCCTCCACCTCCACCTCCACCTCCACCCCCCCACCCACCTCCTCCTCCACCTTCACCACAACCCAATCCCAATTATTTATAATGCTTCAAAGCATTAGTTGATGAGAATTTAAATTCTATTGTTGGACACATTGATTCTCTCAGAAACCAACCATTTGTTCCCCCACATGTGCACCGATACATTGCTACAATGCAACGCATTGTAGATTCTTTGAGATCCATTGATGGGGATCTTAATGGGCATAATTCTTGGATAGAGGAGATGAGGCAATATTATGTTGATGGCCTCTCCAACCAACAAATCAATGAGTTATAAATCACAAAGGACACAATTACTCCTTATTTCATTGACCCAAAAACACATAATCCCATCCATAAAAAAAAACACATATCCATGAGGTGGTGTACACATGACGGAATGGTCAATAATTTTTTGATTTGTTGGTGGATGTGTTTTAATCACCCCCCCCCATGAAAACCAAGAAGTGCCATTCTTTCTTTTGAAAATATTATATGTTGAGTTTGTGTTGGGTAGAAAACCCAACTACTTTGATATTAGATATTTCCACGAGGTTGGTCTTGGCATGCCTCAAAATAGGAAAGGGTCAAGGATTGACCCTAGGAGACCCATGCCACCAACACCTCTCTTGGATCCTCCTGCCCTTATATTAACTGTTCC
Source organism: Thuja plicata (assembly GCA_018584345.1). NCBI lineage: Eukaryota > Viridiplantae > Streptophyta > Pinopsida > Cupressales > Cupressaceae > Thuja > Thuja plicata. Next base: position 1,894,452 of record MU225647.1, on the reverse strand, counting down.
ATTTTATCATTAGTCCATGGTCTCAGCGCTTGGATCATTGAGCCAGTTGACTACCAACCTCAAGGAGTAGTCCACACAGATTGCAAGTCCTGTAGAAGAGCCTCATCTCTGCATCAATTGCAATGAGATGTGTTATGGTCTTATTCCTCAGGAGGAGAGGCTACTTCTTTAGCACATGGAGCATCTGATTAGTTTGGATCATATGTGGACATGCTCACTACTAGAGACCATCCTCTTGATCACTAGGATCCACAGGCACATATACATTCTCACCTATATTTATTTTTAATTTAATTTGAATACATGTACACTTTTTATTTTTTTAGATCATGTGCAATATGAATTTAATTTATTGAAAATACATGTATGTATATGCTTGTCAACAGGACTATGGGCGGAGAGCCATCGAGCTCAGGACTAGATGGGATAATTTTTTCCTTGACGCCTATTGGCACATCTCATGGGGTATAATTAGAGGAATCAAGAGATTAGTGAAGTAAATTTTTAATTTTTCCTTCAATTAAGTTTTAAACCCATACATTAAACTAAAAAAAATTATGTTGTAAAACAGGGGGATAATGATCCACTGAGACACATTATGCCCAGTGGTCCACCACTATCCTTTGTACTAGATGCTGAGCCATGAGAGGTAATTTAGTATTAGTAATATTTTTTAATATTTAAATTCAAAATTTATCAATGAATTTCCATGTATTAAAGCGCAATTTAACCCCTTAGTACAAATTAGTGCAATTTCCTACATAATAAAATTTGTGAATCTTTGTACATGTAGGTCGATGCTGGTGATACCACACAGATTGAGTCCCAAGAGGGACCAAGACAAGAAATGGATGTCCAGGTGGTAATTTTAAATTGTTCTTCTCAATTTTATATAAAATATATTAAAATATTTAAAATTAATTTTTATAGTATTGGTGTTGATCATTTCATGCAAATAGAGTCCCAAGAGGGACAACACCATGAGACAGGTCATGATGTCCATCATGACATTAGAGGAGAAACACAAAATGACATGGTAATAAGTTCTTCTCAAGAGTTAATTTTTATAAATGTTGTTAAAGTTAGTTTTAAAGATAATTTTGAGTAGTTTAAACATTGAATTCACGTGTATATATATATATATATGTATATATATATGTATGTATATGTATATAATTGAAGGCATTATATTTTTCCATTAGTATATTTAGAGAAAAACATGATCTGCACCATCGGTTTAGTCTAAACCAATAGATAGGGCACAACACTATTCAACACCAAGGTTACTCGACGAACACTGTCAAAGTGTTACCCGATGAAAAAAAAGATAAGGATACTCGACAAAGTATTAACACTACTGCCCGACGAACAACAAAGAGAGGAACTTGACAGATACAAGGAACCTAACAAATAGTTCAGTTGAGGAACGTCGACAAACTGCAAGGTCAAATTGACAACCAAGAATCGACAGTCAGTTACATCCCACAAAAAGTGGATCTGACTTTCCACGTCAGATAAATCACTGAAGTTGTATTTATAACTTCTTGATTTTCTTTTTAATGCATTATGTACGGAGGAAGCAATGCAATATTTATTGTTTTAATGCATTTACTATTTTAAAACATGCAAACTAAAGATAAAGGTCAAGTTGTAAACCTTGGATTTGAGAGTTAACATTGTAAATTGTGAATTCCAAGATAGGTCAAAATAATTGTATAAATAGGTGCTCGACCCATTAAGAACAGTTGTTGTTCAATTAAGATAGCAGCCACAGAGAGAAACTAAAGACCAAACAGAGAATTCATATAAAAGAACACAAACAAAATCAATTCAGTTTTCAAGAACAGAACTGAGGCTACCTAGAAGCAGAGAAAAGGTATTCATCAATCACTTAAGGTGATATTATTATTGTAAAAGCTTTAATGGATCTATAACTCAACAATAGTAGATTGCATACAGTCAGGTCAACATTTGTACTCATTCTAACAAGTGTAGTACACTAATGAAATCCTTTCAAGAAAGGTGGGCTTAACCATCCTATTGTAAATATCATAACTGAGTGCACACTTAAATTAGTGTTGCTAAATCTCTTAACAGGTCTCCACCTTAATACTCTTAACAAGGTAGATCATTAGAAGTGATCAAATTGTAAGCCTTAACTAGCTCCCTTCCATTCTGTAGATAGTAAAGTTTTTTGGGTGCCATCTCCACCACATTTTTTACTTCCTTACAAGAGTTTTCTGTGATATCATATCTTGTGTTATGTGTTTGTTAAATTTCATGAGTGTTTCTATGGATGATTGTTAACAAACAAATGTCTACATAAGGAAGAATAAATAGTAATGGTTGGTAAATTAGAATTGAATGATCACTAATGATAAATTGGATAAAGTGTTAAAAGGTTTAGAGGTACTGATTCACGCCTCCCCTCTCAGTACTACTTCCCATTAAGTCCAACAATTGGTATCAGAGCTAAGTATCTTCTTGAAAAGTTTAAAAGCTTAAGAGAAAAGATCTAACAATGGAGAAGTATAAACTTGATAAGAATATTGAGAACAAAAAGCTTGAGATACAGATGTTCTACAAATAGTATAAAGAAGCTAGAATCAAGATGAAAGAGTTGTTGAATGAAAGAAAAGGCATGGCTACCAAGAACAATGAAGTAGACTATCTGGAAGAAGAGATTCCATATTTCTTTAAATCTTTAGGAACAAGTGCAAATAATGTATCAGATACATCAAAAGAGAACATCACAAATCTAAAGGAAATCAACCTACATCTGACAGAGAAAATAAAGATGCTACAAATTAGTCAAGAGACCCAGATGGTAAGAATGATTGATGTGATGAGTTCTGCCAGAAAAGATGAAATGGAAAGAACACTGGCTCTTGATGATAGGAGCAAGATTTTAGAGAAACTACAAGAAAAGGAAATGGAAATTCAAAGACATGCTCAGCATCACCATGATCTCACAAATTAGATTATCCTTATGAGTCAATAAGCAAACAGAATAAATGTGGAACTCATTGAGAGAATACAGATTATCAGTGAACTATGAGAAGAAAATGAAAAGCTAAAGCATGAGGTTAGAATTCAGCAACAACATAATGAGATTATCAAAATGGTTGAAGAAAGTAATAAATGAATGGATGAATTTCTTGAAGGACAATGAAGAGTCATCAACAATAGCAATATAGGATTTACAGAAAAAGGAGAAACATCAAGACCAAAGAATGTCTACGAAAATACAAGACTAAGAAAGCCAACATGCAAGCACTGTGGAAAGCAAGGGCACACATCAAATGCATGCAGAGGTAAAATGAAAGGTACTCCTAAATCTAAATCTACATCTTCATTCATAGGATTCTATCATAAATGTAACAAGAAAGGACATAAGGCTTATGAATACAAGAGCAAGAGAGAAAAGCCAAAGAAGGAAACCTACATGGACAAATACTGTCCTACATGCAAGATGAATGGGCACACATCTAAAGAATGCTAGAAAAATAAAAGACAAGCATGGAAGCCAAAAGGTAAAGAAGTCCCTTGTCAACCAAAGAGAATAGGTAATCAATATGTATGGGATTACAACACCTAGAAAAACTGTACAGCATGTGGTAGATATGGTCACATTGCTACAAACTACATGAGAGAATGGACCAAAAGGTCTAGAGACTGGTAAAACCCCAGAATGGCATGCTTACACTGTCCTAAAGTTGGTCATCTCAAGAAAGATTGCAAAGACAGATTGACAGACACAAGCACACATCCCAATGGTAACACCATTGAAGATATCCGGAGGGAAAGAAACAAAATGTGGATAAAAGCTTCAAGCAATGATGAAGCTAGACCAAGAAATACAAATGGTGACACCCCATCCAATGGTTTCGGTGACACCACCAACCCCACTTGAGCTGAACAAGTAAGTATAGAACTACACTATACCAAGTTATATTTTGCATCAGTTCCGTTATATAAAAAGATATATAGTCAAAATTTGCATAAATCAAAGATGCATATCACTTTACTTGTTACTAATCAAAGAATACAACGTCGTTGGTAAACACTTACCAAAAATCATCGGTGAATACAATAATGAGTTGTTCACACTTACTGGAAATTATCGGTCAAACTAGTAAAAGTGGTAAACTATCAATGTGTCCCGACATCCGTCGGTAAGAAAGCAAAATTCAGAAATGGTCGTGACAGAATACCAATATCTGTCAGTAAAACTCAATGTGGTTGACAACTGGCATAAGAATCATGTCTTCACCAATAATGATTTAAAATATCCTCCTGAAAAAACTTGTCTCTACGTCCCGATGAGTTGTTGAGCATTTATTACAAAGACTTAGGTCAAAAAGTCTATAAATAGTCAACGGGATAACTTCATTTTTCACCCGCGATTTGAAGAGAAAAATAGAGTGACATCAAACTGATTCAAGAGAAAAAAGCAGAAGCATCTACAGATTGATTAAGTACACAAGGAACATATTCTTCATCACATTCATGAATTGAAGTAAGTAACAAGGGAACCGAAAGATCTTTGTCATTGTTTTGTTGAGAAAGCCCTAATTTCAAAGAAAACCCTAAATTCTTGAAAAATAATGGCAACCACTTCAAGAAATGCCAAGTTAAAGAATAAAAAGAAGAATGTGGTTAAACTAATCAAGAACAACACATGTGTAGAACGTAAATACAAATTTTTTCTAGAGATTGCATCGAAACCCAATAAAGCCGACGCATTTTCAAAACTCCCACGTAGGGTTTTTCTCATAGAAGACGTTAGGTCTTACATTCACTGCAAGATTGTAGAAATAGGTGATTTGGAAATGGATGAAGCTTATAAGAAGCTATGTGATGCCGAAGGAAAATTGAAAGAAGAACATAAACACTTAGAGGTCAAAGGGTTAACTAATGCCCTACATTTCCTGAGGGAATTCAAGACAGAGTGGATCATGATAGTCTTGAGCAGGATGCATGATAGCCAACTATGGCTAGACCAACCCAAGCAAATAACAAGGGATGTTCTTCATGCTGTCACTAGTTATCCAATAACCAAAAAACCTAGGGCACACAAACATCCATCCATGAAAGAAGTTACAAAAATTACTAATGTAGAAGGAGACAACAAAGGTCTCAAGGTTAACACAATCACTGACAACGAGTTGAAATTTGGTGCATGTGTTATTGGTTACAAAATCTTTCAGGCTAGCAGAATGAACATCATTTCTGCAACATCAGTAAGCACAACTTACAAGATTGTAACTAAAGGAATTCAAATGGATCTATGTGAGATCCTACTGAAACAACTTGATGAGAATATGATCAAGATCAGATCTGCAAAGAGAAACACATGTAAGTTTGGTTCACTTATTATGTGTACATTTTTATATTTTCAAGAATATTTTCCTTCAGTAAGAAAATTTGTATGGGACTCTACCAAACCGGTAACCCTAAAAATTAGTAAACTAATTAAGTCACTAGGAGACAACTTTGAGTCTGTAATGTCTGCATACTTCCTTGAATTCAAGGAAAAAATGATGGAGAGAACCAAAATTCATGAGAAACTAGTTAAAAAGTACAAAGATGAAATATGTTTCATGGCAGATACAGAATTCACACACATCAAATTAGTTGTACCAAGAACTGCTTGGTTATCATCATTAGACTATGAGATCAATATTGATCTAGCTACTAGTGCAATTGAGGCACTACTCAATGAACCCATTGATAAGAAACAACCAAGGTTTGGTACATATGAAGAGGCCAAATCTAAGATTAAACATGGCCTACAAGTCAAAAGGACTATAAACAAGAAAGATACAATGGTAAAGAATCTCAAGAGGATTCTATTAGTCACAGAGGAGGAAGAACAGGATCAACAAGAGGAAACCAATGAACAAGGTACCATCAGTGAAACACTAAAGGAAAATAAATCAGATAAAGAGGCCACTAAATCTGATGCACCTCCATCTCCACCTCTTGCTAAGAAACAAAGGACAAGAAGTTAGACTGTTGCAACGGATACAACACCACTTAAGAAAGGTCAAGTAAGGACCTATATAAGGAAGAAACCAGCAAAAAGAGAAAGACAACAACCTGTCAAATCCACACCACCAAAGAAAATAAAAAGGTTTGTTAGGACACATGCTGACTTGGATGACACAAAAGATGATGAACCAGATGTAGTAAAGAAGAAATTGAGAAATGAAATAGTAGATGAAGCTGCCAAATCAATTGCTCCCATGGTTCAATGACTGATAAAAATATCAGGCAGTGGGATGCATTGAATCTGAAAGATCAGAATAAGATATAGGATGTAGTCATCAAATCAATGATTAAAAACAAGTATGCCCTTGCTAAATTTGTAAGTAAAATACCTGAGGGATTAGGAAAAAGGATATACCAACAATGCTCATATGCCTTACAAATGGAAAGAGAAGCAAGAGAAAGAATTCTTGTAAGATTGATGCCTCCCGAATCCAAGTTTGAAGAAATACAAGAAGTACTGAAGAAATATTGAAGTAAATTTGTAGCCAAAATAAGGGCTTACAAAGTATTAGAGAGAAAGTTTATTTAACTGGATTTGATGACAAAGACCAAATGGAGACATCTCCTAGATCTAACTGTAGAATCAACAAGTGTTGAGAAGCAATTAATTCTCACAAACACACCTCACAAAGAGGAGGAGTTAGATAATGCAAGTCCTCAGCATATTTCTTTGGACAATCAGGAGAGTGATGACGAGCCTAGTAACTTGAATATAGGCATGGATGACATTGTCCAACATATCACTCACTATGACTCTGACAATGATCCCAAGAAGAAAGATGATGTGATATTTATCACACTCAAGGATCAACAAAGTCATCAAGCATTGAAAATATCAGATGATAAGATAATTGATATTACAAATGAAGTGCAAGACACTTCAATCATGCACTCAAAAGTGCATGACCCTGCAGAATCCATATAGAAAGATGAGAATGTCACTGCCAACAAGGACATTACCGATGAGCAGGACATGAATATTGACAAAGCCCAAGTAGAAACTCAAAGTAACATGCATGTACTAATAAAGGCAATAAACATTCTAGAGGGAAAGGAAGGATCAAATGAAGAGGAAAAAAACACACCCATGGAAAAGGGTGAAGGAGAAGGAAAAGAAACTATAGATACACCTGCAGAGCAAGCTGCAATTGATGATTAGAAGGATACTAATCAGAATAGGGAAGGAAATCAAATGGAAATAGGGGAAAAGTATTCAAAACATGGTGAAGAAGGAAAGAAGGATGACACAACAAAGAAATCAAAAGCACATTCTGTAGAAACACCCAAGGTAAATGAAGAGACGTCTTCACATAACCAAGAGGTGCAAATTGAGCAGAAAACACAAGATGCTTCATCAGAAAAATGTTCCCCAAGTAAACTAGAGTGTACAAATGAACTAGCTTTAGTAGTTCATACATCTGCACCCCTAAGATCTCAAAAAGGAAGAAAGGAAAGAACAAAAATCTAGTAACTTTGGATGAGATAATTGAGATACCAGTTTGTGATCCAAGAAAATTGGATCCCACAATGTTAACAAAATATGCAAATCTATGTGAGAGAAAGACCATTCAAGATAAGATGAAACAAGCAGCAAAAGAGGCCAAGGTACTTGAAGTAGCAAGAGATATACTTCAACAAATTATGCCAGACAAAGACATTGATCAGAAAGTTCCAATTATTGATCAACTAGTAACACTCACACATGCAATTACATCTTAGAATATCGATGCTGAGAAAACTATGGAAGAGAGACTTGAGCAAAAGTTTGAATTCAAGCTCGCAGAGAAGATAAGCCAGGAAGTGGCACTCAAAAAGGTCAAGCTATCTGAATTGGTAAGTGCAATTGAACCACTTTTATCAGAAGTTGTTACCTTAATTAAAAAATTTTGCACCTTAGATCAACTCACTAAGGAGTATACCGACAAAATAGCAAAAATAGATGTTGATCTTCAGTCAAGTGCACAAAGTCTAGCCAACAGAGCAGAAGCACTTATATTGCACAAATAGAAAATAATACAGGCTAGGAAGCAGAGACAAGACATTCAATTTTCATAGATGAAATATAGAGATAAAGTCAATGAGCTACAAGTTAAGCTCTTATCGACACTTACACTGCTGCAACAAAATATGACACAGACAAATACACTAATTGCCACCCCTGAAATGTCTGTCCTAGAAAGCATATATGATAGGCATGCAAGACTCGAGCTGCAATATATGGCACTTGAACAATTGAAAGAATAATGGGAGAAACTACTAGAAGATATCAAACTTACCCATTCTAATGTTTTTGACACATTGTAAGTTACACATTTTTGTCACAATTTTTTACATTTTGTAAGTTGTACGTTTTTGTCATCAGTATAAAAGAAAGGGGGAATTTGATATGTACATCACCTCAATTAAAAGGAGGAAATAATGTATAGTGTATGAAAAGAAAGGGAAAATAATGTACATACAACAATCAAATAGTATACATGTACATATATATACACTATACTGATGCACATAGAAAGGGGGAGTCATATTATGACAAGAAAATAAAACATGGTGTAATAATTTCAATATTATGCACATATTAGTTTTTTATACTAATGTCAAAGGGGGAGATAAAAGGCATTATATTTTTCCATTAGTATACTTAGAGAAAAACATGATCTGCACCATCGGTTTAGTCTAAACTGACAGACAGGGCACAACACTATTCAACACCAAGGTTACCAGATGAACACTGTCAAAGTGTTACCCGATAAAAAAAAGATAAGGATACCCGACAAAGTATCAACAATGCTACCCAAAAAACAACAAAGAGAGGAACCTGATAGATACAAGGAACCCGATGGATAGTTCAGTTGAGGAACATCGACAAACTGTGAGGTCAAACCGACAGCCAAGAACTGATAGTCAGTTACATCCTGCAAAAAGTGGATCTGACTTTCCACGCCAGATAAATCACTAAAGTTGTATTTATAACTTCTTGATTTGATTTTTAATCCATTATGTGCGGAGGAAGCAATGTAATCTTTATTGTTTTAATGTATTTTACTGTTTTAAAACATGCAAACTAAAGATCAAGGTCAAGTTGTAAAGCTTGGATCTGAGAGTTAACATTGTAAATCGTGAATTCCAAGATAGGTCAAAAACATTATATAAATAGGTGCTCAACCCATTAAGAATAGTTGTTGTTCAATGAAGGTAGTAGCCACAGAGAGAAACTAAAGACTAGACAGAGAATTCATGCAGAAGAATACAAACAGAATCAATTTAGTTTTCAAGAACAGAACTGAGGCTACCAACAAGCAGAGAAAAGGTATTCATCAATCAATTAAGGTGATGTTATTATTGTAAAAGCTTTAATGGATCTATAAATCAGTAATAGTAGATTGCATACAGTCAGATCAACATTTGTACTCATTCTAACAAGTGTAGTACACTAATGAAATCCTTTCAAGAAAGGTGGGCTTAACCGTCCTATTGTAAATCTCATAACTGAGTGCACACTTAAACCAGTGTTGCTAAATCTCTTAACAGAGTAGATCTTAATAGGTCTCCACCTTAATACTCTTAACATGGTAGATCATCAGAAGTGATCAAATTGTAAGCCTTAACTGGCTCCCTTCCATTCTGTAGATAGTGAAGTTTTGTGGGTCCCATCCCCACCGCATTTTTTACTTCCTAACAAGAGTTTTCTGCGATATCATATCTTGTGTTATGTGTTTGTTAAATTTCATGAATGTTTCTATGGATGATTGTTAACAAACAAATGTCTACATAAGGAAGAATAAACAGTAATGGTTGGTAAATTAGAATTGAATGATCACTAATGATAAATTGGGTAAAGTGTTAATAGTTTTAGAGGTACTGATTCACCCCTCCCCTCTCAGTACACACACACACACAGATATATGCATATATATATGTATATATATGTATATATGTATATATGTATATATGTACATATATATGTATATATATACATATATATGTACATACATACATATATATATACATATATATATATATACACACACACATACATATATATATATATATACATACATATATATACATATATATACATAGATATATATACATATATACATATACATATATATACATATATATATATATATGTATATATATATGTATATATATGTGTGTATATATATATATATATATATATATATATATATATATATATATATATTAGAGCCATTAAATTTTTAAACTATGGTGTTTTTTTAACAGTCATTCACATGGTCTTGATTCATGTGGACTGAAGAGGACTTTGGACTTCAGGGATGCTTGATTTCATGCATATTTTATATTATATACACTTGATGTTTTATGTTATGAACACTTGATACTAGGACACTTGATATTTTATGTTATGGACACTTGATATTTT
>MU225647.1:1856990-1871196 GCA_018584345.1 Thuja plicata | reverse complement strand
ACTTGAGAAAGTCAACTTTCTCAAGCATGACTTTCCTAAAGGACCAACTTGCCAAGTTGAGCCTTACACTCCCCCATGCCTCTTAAATGAATTTCATTAATAACCCATTAATGGATATTCCCTCTTGTCAATCCCTCATTAATACCCAAGGAATTAATGGCTCTTACACCTCATTATTGACCTCGAGGGCTCCATTAATGAACCTTGTCTCCCCTCTCTCTCTCTCTCTCCCATTCCTCTATAAATTGAAGGGATTTAGAGCTCATAAGAAGCCTCAAATTTTAAATTGTAGTGTTGTAATGCCAAGATTTTGAAGGAATATCAAAGCATTTTTATGCTACCCATTCTGTCCTAGCTTCATACACACTCCATTAGTCACTTTCTTACATAGTTATAATGTCCATTTTAGAGTAATATGCATGCTAAATTGTTAAATAGTTGTTTTTAAACTAAATCTTTCATGCTAGGTTGTTTATGCCACTGGTATTTAGCATAATCTGAGGGTTTTTATGTTATTTGCTACACTCATCCTAGTTAGAAAGATATAAGTCGATGTTATGGTTTATATGCTCATTAACCCTTGTTTCTCACTAATGGAATGACTTATTGAAGTGTTGTGTTGCAGATAACAGGTGCACAAATATACACACACATTTCTAGTGCCCACCGTTGGGCACGATTTCCAACTTGGCATCATTTTGTATCACTTTTTCACTAATTTGCATGCCCAAAATTTTGTTACAGGGTCATTTTTGGTCGTTCAGGATCGCATCCGGGATACGCCCTCGCACCACAGAAAATGAGGCTTGCATCTGGGATTTCCTGGATCATTTTTGGTTTAGGATCGCATCTGGGGAGAATGTAATCACATCTAGTAAAGAAGAATAATCTAGTTTTATGTCATTTTCTATCTTTCTGGATCGTATCTGGTGAAAATTTTAGAGAACTACATTGCTTAACCATTAACATTTGTTTGTCTGATTTCTTTGGTCTTTGGATAGCTTAATGATTGTTCGCAGGTTGACATTGGCAGTTTTTTGTGGGAGTTTCTACATAACAAACTAACTTGGTTTTTTAGGTTGCCCAACCCCCATCTTGACCTCTATTTACTTGCTTTCAAAACTAAGGAACATTTTCCAATCTATCACTAAACTAACTAGAGGACTATGCTCTTTTCCTTTTAAGGAAAATCAGAAACTCACACATCAATTTATGGGTTGAACATAATTTGGAGTTAACAAAATAAGCAAATAAATTGTATAATTCTTTTGGGATTAGTAAATGAACAACACAAATCACTAAATCTTGTGGATCAAAGAACAAAATCAACTGTTTAATTCATTTTTGGGACACAAAAATTGAACAAGAAAACTCACTAAACATTGTGGTTAATTGAACAAGGTAAATATACTTTCAAGCAATCTTGTTTTCATTAAAATAGGAACATCTAAATCAGGCACAACATTGCTTGAGGGAAAGAACCACTTTTCTTGACTCTATTTTGGGAGAAAATGGCTTAGATTAGGAGAGTATCCTCTTCTTCTTCGGAAGAATCAGAAATCTAGACATCCAAAGCTCGTCAATCCTTTGTATGTATATTCAATAGTAGAGGGCCTACCGGTTGAGGAAAAAATCTCCCAGGAACAACCCAAGTGAGGACGGGTTTTACGCCAACCCTTCCAACTCACTATAAATAATTACTTCCTCGTAGGCTAAAGCCTTGGAAGACGGAGCTAGTTTTGTTCATGGAATTTTGACATCATTCCTTGAACATGCTTGGGTATATGTAGAGTGGAGCCACTTGAATCTTTCTTGTGAGACTAGATACATTCAGGTACTCATAGGGCTATATGCCTGAATTTTTCCTTGTGCAATTCTATGGGGGATGGTTTCAAATGGATTGCCCAATAATATACAACAACTTCAATTAAAAGAATTCTTAATTCACCCCCGAAAGGGTGATAATATTTGTGCAAGGAAAAAAGTAATTGCCCCAAGACACTTGTCATATTGTTCCCTCACTTGCATTTGGAGTCGGGTAATACAACATCATGACTAGAGCCATTGCGTGCTTGGTGATGGTTGTATTCTAAATAGCATTTGAGTGTGTACCTGAGTCAACAAGCAAAGGTTTTTATCCTCCACCTAGAGAATAGGAAAAGATGAGTGTCTGTTTCACCCTCTTAACAATACAAATATGTTTGACGTGCATGCAAAAATCACTAAAAAGATAAGATCCTTCAAACAAAAAACAATATTCAAATCTTTAGATACATGTGTTTTTTACTCACTGGCAAGTCTCCAAACACAATCCCAGATCAGACAAATTGCACGAACTCCCAAAATACAAATTTCAAAACTTGCAAAATTGATAAAAGCATCATAAAACCGCATCATGTATACTCTGTATCACATCTGGTATTTAGGATCACATCCTGTATGCTAGCTCACATTTGATCAGCACACAATCGCATCTAGGATTTAGGCTCACATCTGGTGTCATCAGAGGCTCACATCTAGGAGCTCGCATCCAGGACAGAGAGTACTTGTAGAAGTTTTTCTTAGAAAGTGTTTGTTGATTAGGATACCCTTTTGGCTCTTAAGCTGGTTCTTTTTGTCTTTTCTGGTCTCCCTATTGAAATTTCAAAACTCTTTCAAAGGTCTACCTTGCATGCTTAGTCAGTCTTTCATGATCTATTCAATACGTGTGGTCTACCTTCTTTCTACCAACAACTTGGTTCCCAGCTCACTATTAGGGCATTCTAACCCTCTAACACTAGAATCATTTACATCCACCAACAAAAAACAATTACTTTTACCTAGACACACCCACTTGAATGGTTTGAAACTCTCACTTGCACTATTGGGAAACATTGACAAAGTTAAGAAACAACTTCATGGTTAACACAATATGCAACAAGTACACATCTAAAGGATCGAAAGTGCCTCCTAAAACACCACACTTTCAAGGATAAACTTCTTGTAGTTCCCTACTCTATCTAGATTTCCCTCAAATTGATAGCGACACTCGTAGATGGAGTGAGGATTTTGAGGAATACAATGATGGAAAACACCAAAATCCCAATGATACAGATGAGGAGGAAGGACCCAAATTTAAACATGGCCCCTTTGGATCGGATAGTGAAGGGGAGATCCCTGAAGATGAGTACAAAAAACTCAAACAGAGTAAACGGTTCCACAAAATATTGGAACGAATAATTGATGACGATAAAGAAAATTAATTCCTCCATCTAGCATCCACAGGTGTCAAATTACCCAAGGATTATGATGTGGAAAATATCAAAGAAAAGGAGGTACCAAATCCTATATCTATTCTCACCAAAAAAATCAATTCAATGTAAACAGGGCTCACAAAACTCAAACAGGAAAAAGAGAAACCCAAAACAAAATACTCTTTGGACACCATTTGTCCATTTCCTTTTGACAAGAGTATCACGATTGTCCCATTTCCTCCCAATGTGGCAAGACCAAAGTATGAAAAGTACACGGGAGAAACTGACCTACACTACCATGTGAGGGAATTCTATGCTCTTATCATAGAATACATGCACGAACCTACATACCTCATGAGACTATTTCCAGGAAGTCTAGGAGGTAATGCCATGGAGTGGTTCTCAAAACTGAACCCTAAGGTCAAAACATTCGAGGAGTTGATCCAATGATTCATCCAACATTACTCCTACAACATCCAACATGATGTAACTATGATGGATCTATGTAATACCAAACAGAGAACTGGTGAATAATTTACACACTTCCTACAATGGTGGAGGAAGATCTTTTCACAATATTCAAGGGTCATTCCCAAAACAAAGAAGATGGAGATCTTCATTAATAACTTGGTGCCCTAATTGAACTATGCACTGCAAATTCAAGACTCACCAAGCTTTGATAGAATGATTAAAAATTCCATCCGTATTGAGGAAGTCATGGTCAAAAGGGGAGAGATCACCCTTCAAAATGAAAACAAAACCAACAACTCCACCTCCAAACCTAAATGGTGGAAGAAAAAAAAGAATGTTGTTAATGATGGAGTGGTTGACGCCTCTAACATTAATTCTAAAACTGAGGTATTCAACCTAACCAATAGCATACAAGCAAGCAAAGATGCTAAGGTAACAACTCCTGTACCTAAAGAAAACAATGATAATAGCAAGGGTCAGACATGGACGTCAAAACCTCAAAGAACATTCACTCCTTTGGGAGAACCTCTCGAGACTGTTCTAAAAACACTATTGGATAACAAAGTTCTAATAATCCCAGATTCCAAACCGTGGGAACCAATGGTCAAACTGAGGTGGTGGGATGATAATTCCTATTGTGTCTTCCACAAAAACAAGGGACACAAGACTAATAATTGCCTCAAGCTTAAACATGTCATCCAAGACCTCATTGAAGGAGGTAAGATCAAAGTAGATGGAAACACTACCAATGAGGATCATACTGCATTTAACAAACCCTTTCCTAATTACAATCAAGGAGAAACACCTAAAGGGAAGAGTAATGAGGTAAACTACATCTATTCCAAAAAGACAATGTGATCAATATGCTAGACATTAAGACTGAATCGATCAATGTGGTCACAATCAAAAGTGTCTCATTCCACTCGAATGTCGTCACATGGAGCCAAGCACAAGTCACAATCAAAGGACCTCCAAAACTAACATCGACATCCAAGGTTCCTATCGTCACTATCCCTAAACCAGTAGCAAAACACATGATTACTATTCCTGGAGAAAAATATGACTTGGTAGACCAATTGCAATGAACCTCTGCAAAAATTTCTATTTTTGAGATACTCAAGATATCCACAGTACATAGGGAAATCCTAGAACAAGCTCTACACATTGTTAATGTCCCAAAGGATATTGATATAGAAAAATTCTAAGCAATGGTCAATCACATCTCTGCACCACATTACCTCTCCTTTTCTGAAGAGGATGATAAGTCATTGACACATCCACATAATCAACCTCTCCATATCGAAGTCCTAATTCATAGATCTTGTGTTAGACATGTGTTGATAGATGGAGACATAGGATTGAATATCTGTACACTAGATCTAATCAAGAGACTGGGTCTCTCAGAACAAAAAATTGACTCTAGAAGCAAGATAACCATCAAATCTTATGATGAGGAAGAAAGATCCTCGAGAGGTCTTATTGTTCTACCTATTAGAGTTGGACCGATTGAGAGGAACATCATATGTCAAGTTCTGGATCTACTGTTGGCCTACAATATCCTGCTAGGGAGACCATGGATTCATGAAATGTAAGTTGTACCATCCACCTACCACCAATGCATAAAATTCCCACATAATGGGGTGGAAGTGACGATTCTTGCAGATGCTAACTACACTTGTAATAATATCAAAGCAGGTAGCATGATCCCGCAAAACAAAGAGGCTATGGATGCAGTTACTCCTAAAACTACCAAGGACATGGTTATGAAGAGTTTTAGAAAAACCTTGAGACTTGAAGAAACAGGTATGGGAGAGTACAAGTTGGACCTAACTCCCTTGCTGACAGAACTTCAGGTATTACCAAGATCCTATGGAAAACCTTCATCAACATTCACACCTACAACATCCAAGGTGCCAGAATTACACAAAGTAATTGGCATGGTAAAGGCATCCACATCTTCTTTAGATAACATAGAAGAATAGGTAGTCTTGGATTGGATTTACAAAGGAGAAACGGTGGAGTTTGAAGTCAAACATGTAAAGATATCCCCGGAACAATATGGCAAGGGATATGATTTCCTCAAGAAAATGGGATACAAAGGAAAGGGACCTCTAAATGACACAAGACAAGGGCTTATTGAACCTATACCCATGGAGTTACGGAATACCAAAGACAAAATAGGACTGGGTTTTAATGCTAAAACTGATAAACCTGCTTTTAAAGAGAGTCCACACTCAGATAAAGGGAGTGATGAAATAGATGAACTAGAGGAGTGGTCCTATGAAAGATTATTAAATATTGGTACAGAGGATCCCAACCACCAAGGAGATTTCTATGCACCAAGATTTGAGGTACCACATGATCTTCACACCCCTTTGCTAGCACAACCTCCCATTCAAGAGGTAGGAGACACCATAGCAACAATTACTCAAGAGACACCCCGACAACAAGATTTACATCCTAACTGGGGGAAATCGGTCACAATTTTACATATCCTTGATCTACCCCACTTTGATCCACAAGTAGCTAACCGGGTGCATCAAACAACTATTGCTGAGTACTTAAATAGATCTGATGATAAGGTCACATAATCTCAAGACTATGAATGGGATAAGTTATCTATCATCACTAAAGATATTGGAAAAGATACAATTTACATGTTTGTGGCACCTTTAGCTCCTTGTAAATAGGATAACACTACTCCCAATGACACTGATAATCCTGAAGCAGAAGAAGAGTTCCTTCCCCTGATCCTTGATGAAGAAACTAGTGAATACATAAGTCTAGAATAATTTCATAAGCTAAAGGCAAGAAGCCTCCTTTTACAGAGAGATGATGATGAGGTTTCTATAGATGAGTCACTAGAGTTTGGTCTGCATATAATTGAAAATGACGCTTTTAATGATGATCTCACTCTTATTGATCTAAATATCAAAGAAATTTACCTAATAGATCATGTCATGTCAGTTAATGGTCTTGATGCTAGCATGATGCTATCCTTCCCAGAATCTGACTCCCTAACATTGGTACTTCCAGACGTAATTGATTGGACTGAAACAGATCCTACTCTTATCCTTGACTTTCCCAATGACCACACCCTAGCTTGTTATCTCAATTCTTGTGAACCTTACCCATCTTCCACCAATGCAAGGAGCGAGAACATGTCATAGGAGGATATCATGTTTCTCAGTCAAAAACTAAAAAATAAAAAGGGAAAGCGGACTGATGGTGAAAACCACTTTGTGGTAGTATCAAATCCCAAAATAGTAAAGAAAAAAGATGTATCCAATGGTGAAAACCTCTTAGAGGCGCCAAAGGATGAGACTCTTGATATCCTCCCTAAACACTTTTAGGAAAGGTCTTCAGTACTAATTGAACCAACACAACCAGTAAATTTGGGCACTATTGAAAATCCTCAAATAGTTCACCTTGCACAATCTTTATCAGAAGAGGAGAAAATATAGTTCACAGAGTTCTTCAAAGAGAAAAGGATCAAATTTGCATGGTCTTACACTGATATACCAGGGCTAGATCCTAATCTAATCATGCACCACTTATCTATATCTCCTGGGATCAAGCCCGTGAAATAAAAACTCAGAAAGATGCATCCTCATGTTGCATTATTAGTAAAAGCAGAGCTAGAGAAATTACTAAAGGTTGGATTTATCAAAGTCATTGCCTATGCAGGATGGATCTCCAATGTGGTCCCCGTATCTAAAATGGATAAATCTATCAGGATCTGTATGGACTTCAAAGACCTAAACAAAGCATGTCTGAAAGATGACTTCCCTCTAGCTAATATTGACATAATTATAGACCTCACAACAGGCTACCAGATGTATTCTTTAATGGATGGATTCTCAGGCTATAATCAAATCAAAATTTCCCATGAGGATCAAGAGAAAACCACAATTCACATGCGCATGGGGCACATTTTGCTGGAACGTCATGCTATTTGGGCTAAAAAATGCCAGCGCAACATATCAAAGAGCCATGAAGACTATATTCCATGACATGAAGCACAAGAACATGGAGGATTACATTGATGACACATTGGCAAAATCCAAAGAAAGAGGTACTCACATTGTAGACTTAAGAAAGATCTTGGATCATATGGAATAGTTCCAACTCAGACTCAACCCAAAGAAATGTGCCTTTGAGGTCCAATTAGGGAAGCTCCTAGGATTCATTGTTTCAGCAAAGGGAATTGAGGTAGACCCTGCTAAAGTTAAAGCTATACTAGAGATGGCTCCTCCATGCAACATCAGTCAAATGAGGAAACTACAAGGATGAATCCATTCCATCAGGAGATTCATGTCCCAACTTGCAGATAGGGCACAACCCTTTACTAAATTGTTGCATAAAGGGGTTACCTTCAAATGGGATGAACACTGTAAAACAAGCTTCAAAGAATTGAAAAGATGCCTAGCTACTCCTCCTATTATTATGGAACCTATTCATGGAAAGCCCCTACTCCTATACATTTCAGCTACAACTACATCCCTAGGAGTATTGCTAGCACAAGAGGATGAAACAAAGAAAGAAAGAGCTATCTACTACATTAGTAGAACACTGGTTGCCTATGAGCTCAATTACAAAATTATTGAAAAAGCATGCTTAGCAGTCGTCTTCACATCACAAAAATTAAGACACTACATGATCTCTCACATGGTAAGGCTCATTTCTAAGATAGATCCTTTAAAGTATCTCCTAAGTAGAATAGCATTGAAAGGATGTTTGGCAAAATGGGTCCTGATTCTAAGTGAGTTTGACATTGAATATGTAGAACAAAGAGCTATCAAAGGACAGGTCCTTGCAGATCAATTAGCTAATTCACCACTCTAGGATGATGAACCCTTAACCATTGAATTCCCTGATGAAACAATCATGCATCTAACTAAATATCCATGGAAGATGTACTTTGACAGTTCATTCACTCAACAAGGTTCTAGAGTAGGGGTCCTATTCATCATCCCTCAAGGTTACAAGATTCCCAAATCTTACAAATTGAGGTTTCCATGCACCAACAATATTTCAGAATATGAAGCATTGGTAAACAATCTTAAGCTAGCCATGGAGTGGAAGATTGTAGAGTTGCATGTGTATGGTGACTCCCAAATAATTATCAATCAGGTCAATGGAGAGTATCAAATGAAGGATGAGAATTTGATGCCCTACAAGCAACTAGTTGATGACATGAAGAATTACTTTGTCTTCATCACTTTCTAGCAGATACCAAGATTAGAGAATAAAGCTGCAGATGCTATGGCTACATTGGCATCCATGTTACAACTAGAAGAACATCAATTCTGCTATGACTCCTTGGTAGAAGAACTATCCTATCCTGCCTTTGATACTCCTAAATACCAAGTAATCTATTCTTTGAATGCCCCAGACCAATCTCGGTATGCTAATATCATTGCTTACCTTTCTGACCAAACCGTCCCTAAAAATCTATCTAGAAATGAGAAAAGATCCCTAGTTAGGAAAACATCATGTTACGTCCTCGTAACTAACAATCTATATCGACAAGGTCTTGACGATACACTTCTTAGGTGTTTAGAACTCAAAGAGTTAGATCTAGCATTAAAGGAGGTCCACGAAGGTGTATTTGGATCACACTCGAATGACTTTTCATTAGCGAAGAAACTACTCAGAGTAGGTTATTACTGGCCTACCATGGAGAAAGATGTTGTTCAATTCTCAAAAGCATGTCATAAATTCCAGACACATGGAAATCTTATCCATTCTCCTACCAGAGAACTTATACCTTTCATAACACATTGGCCATTTTAGCAATGGGCCTTTGACTTGGTTGGGCAAATATATCCCAATTCTTCAAATGGACACAAATTCATCATTGCAGCTACTAAGTATTTCACAAAGTGGGTCAAAGCCGTGCCGCTAATCAAAGCCACTGGCAAACAGGTGGCTATGTTCATTCTGAACTACATTATTTGTATATATGGGATACCCTCTTCAATTGTAACAGACAATGGGGGGCCAATTTAAAAATCAAGACATTGATGACCTTTGTGAACAATTTCATATCACTCAACATTTCTCCTCAATATATTACCCTCAAGGTAATGGACAGGCTGAGGCATCGAACAAAAATATTCTCAAGATCCTACACCGAACTGTGAGCAAGTCTAGCAAAGACTAGCATCTACAAATGAATCTGACACTATGGGCCTATAGAACAAGCATAAGAAGACCAACTAGAGCCATGCCATTTTCTTTATTCTATGGAACTGAAGCAGTATTACCTATTGAAGTTGAGATCCCATCTTTGCGGATATCTTTACAAGGACTAGTTACTAATGAGCAGTAATGCATAGATAGGGTAAATTCTCTGAACCTAATAGATGAGTGCAGACAATAAGCGTTCGACCACCTCAAAGTGTACCAAGCACGTATGTCCAAAGGCTACAACAAGAAGGTCAAACCACACAAATTTGAAGTGGGAGATCTCATCCTCAAAGAGAATCCTAAGAACCAGCCTAATAGAGAGAAGAAAGGAAAATTTGAACCTAACTGGCTGGGACCTTATGTGATCACTGCTAATTTTGGGACTGGAGCTTATCAATTGGCTACACCTGAGGGAGACGTTCTTCCAGATCCTATCAACACTCTACATTTGAAGCGGTTCCACGCTTGATGTTTGGCTAGCAGAGCCTATACAACAAAATGGTCTCAAAAAATACCAAAAACATTCAGAAAATTGATCCTGAAGAAATCCAAAAATAATGGAAAAGGTCCTACAAAAAGGGTATCCTTGGTGAAAACCTGGTAAACAGGCGCCTTGATACTACAAAAACATTCAAAAAATCAAAAATAGCAAAAAAATTGAAAAAGAGAAAAGTGCCTTGATAACAACCTAGTAAAATGGGCATCTTGGTAGAAAAAAGAAAAGAAATGATCTGGCCAAGTGGTGAAAACCTGGCAATCAGGAATCACTTGTGTTTTGTGCTCCATCTATCAATGCACTACTGATACTAGGCCTTCATAATTTTGTCGATGCTCACACGTTGACTTCATTTCCTAAATGACTATCTTATCCTCGCTTGAGATTTGTCTACATTTATGTCTTAGGAATAAGTCATTCTGCACTGGGGGCATCTTTGTTGGCATGGTAGGTCGCGGTTTCTAAGTTGCTCTAGGATGGTTTGCCTCACGAACACAATGTTTCTTGATACAATGAAAAAATGATGTCACTTTTCAAAACAAGGGTGTCTTTTCACATATCGCATATCCACACATGACATTTACATTAACAAAGTTCCTACCAGGCTATGTTGGATCGCAAACATGAATGGATTATCCTATCAATGCATAGGCATGGAAACACCATATTGCTTATATTCCAATTTTTTGATTGATGAATTTTTACTGTGCTTGATAGATAAATGAACAAGTACTACTGAAACACATAGTTTGATATTGGTTTGATTATGATTATTTTATGTCCTGATGATGTATTCAACTAGGGGCATCTAAGTAATTATAAATTTTATTTGATTGATTCTCAATTGATAATTTATTATGTCTTCTTAGTTTCTCAATGACGTCTGCACAAAGACAAAGAGTCACAAGGATAGGGGGTATAATTTTTTCTTAATTTTTTTGTGTATGGTGATTGTTCCAAATGATCCTATAAATTTCACCTAACTTGGATGTTTATGGTAAGATCTTCCACTATGGGTGGATAGCCGCATATATCTCAATCTTTGTTATGTGTAAACTACGGTGAGTTTGAAACAATTTCCTTGTCTGTTTTCTGATCCAGATTCTCACTAAGGTATACAAATCATAATGTACCCAAGGATATGAATTGTAAAGGTCATTGCGGGTCCAATATCTTTCCTTACTCAGGATCTGGTATATTAAAAGGAAGGTGACTATTTTGTTGTTCTGGCTTCTATGCCTTGATGCCTAAGTCTATTTTTGACATTTCAATAAAACATAGTATTCATATTATCATAATATCAGTGGGTATTAGTGATAGTTGTACTATTTTGTGGTATCCATTCTGAAAAGTGCCCAATGATGATAAAAAGCTATATGTTTGCATACCAGTGACAAAGTCCTAAGAGTCTTCATATTATTGCATTCTTAAAATTGCATGGGAAATAAACAAGAAAGGAGAAGCATTTAAGGCATTATGAGCTCCAAATTAATTCAATTTTCTTCTTCTCAAGCAAGTTAATTACAAACATCCATATTACTGATATATTTATCGTTGCATATCCATAGCATACATTTTGCATTCATGAAGAGAAGCAACAGGAAAATACCAAAACAAAGCATCCATGCATTGCATTTTTACTTTTTTTTCATAAAGTGCATCCATACATCTGTTAGAGTATTATTACTCTAGTTTCTTAAGCTTCTCTTAGGTGTGTTATTAATTAATTCTTAATTAATAATGTGCAACCTAGTATTTACCTTTTAGGGTTTCGTTCACCTTTATAGGTTGAACCTTGTAATTCTTTGTCATTAATTCAGATAATAATTTTGCTCTCACCTTTGAGCAACTTCTGAGTTTTGCTTTTTCCTCCTTTTGCTTCATTCTTTGTGACAGGTTTTTTGCATGCAGCTGGATCTTGGAGTTGAATCTGTTATTTCATCAGTTTCTACATGGTATCAGAGCCTTGCTGCTGCAGCTTGTTCAAGTTGTTTTGGAGCTGTGGATCAAGCCCTCTCTTTCTGGGCTTTTCTAGTGTTTTCTACATTGGATCTGGAGGGTTGTATTTTTTAGAGGCATATTGGGCCAAAATAGACCTCTCCAATGAATTTAGAGGATCGATCCAGTGAATTTTGATATAAAATTTGACCTATTTGGCCTCTAGAGCATCTGGAATTTTTTTTGACCATCTAGGGCCGTACGACACAGTTTTCGAGGTGAGAAATCAAAAAGAAAATCAAAAAATAGTGTTTTTTGCGCATTCCAGGGTGCGCCGCCACCGCGCAACCCTGGCGCCACCCCGCCGCAGCCTCCGCCGGCTCAGCCTGGCCTGCGCCCGGCCCTCCCACCGGCGCGCCGCAGTGACACCAGCGGTGCTCCGTAGCGGAGCCACCCACCGGCCGCCACCGTGCCATCGGTTGGCCACCGACCATCGTACTCCTCCAGCCAGCCACCGGCTCGCAGCTTCTCTGCGTATGGTGACGTCATCAGTGACGTCAGCAGCCAAAAAAGTTTTTTTCGGGCAAGTTTTGAAATTTTTTGGCGACAATTATTTTTTCCGGCTGCCACATAGTTTTTTTGGTGATGACATCATGCTGACATCAGCGACGGCCCAGTGACGGTCATATGGCTGTCAATTTTTTTCCCGTCTCTGGTTTTTTCCAGGGAGCTCAGTGTTTGGACCTCCTGTCACAGTTTTAGCCATAACTTGGGCATACAGTTTCCGTTTTTGGAAAATGAAATATTGCCGGAAAGGTGTTTCTGAGCCCGTCGCATTAGTGGAGGTCTTATTTCCTGATTTTTCCATTTGCTTACTGATTTTTTCATTCAAAGGCATACCTTCATTTGTGCTCCTGTTCTGCTTCTGGAACTCAGGTTTTTTTTTTCTTGTTTCTTGTGCTTTCATTGTAATTTGTGGTGTACAGAGGATAGGATTATACATTGTGGGGGGGTGCATTTTAATTTCTGTCATTTCATTCAGAAAGACCCTTCTACTTCCGTCTTATTCTTCTTTCAATGTCGGACCCCTCTGTGGCCCGATTGACACCTCACAACTACCACACATGGAAGCCACACATGACCAGACTTCTCATGTCACGAGGTTTATGGTCATACATGGATGCGGCTCAGCCAGTTCTTCAGAGGCCTTATGAGGCACTTATGCACAGAAACAGGATGGATGAGGCAATGGGCCTCATTGCCATGAACATTTCAGATGGGCTGTTGTTCCACCTGGATGGTCTGACTACACCCAGGGATATGTGGGACAAGTTCTCCACCTTGTTTGGCACCATGGATCAATTCAGGATTCTCCAGATAGATGTAGAGTTCACCTCCTTGGTGCCTGACTCATTCACCAGCATTGAGGACTACTTGATGAAGTTCAAGTCTCTTCGATCTATTTTACAGGTTGCTGGAAAGACGAAGTCATATGATGAGTGTATCTTCCTGATACTCTCCAAGCTTCATGGTCCTTATCAGATTTTCACTTCTACCTTCTACTCCACTATGGATGCACTAGGTACTCGACATGTTATGCCCTCTTTTGAGACCTTCTATGATAGGTTAACTCGTGAGCAGTCCAAGCTCAGTTAGATGGACTCTCTTACAGGTTCATAGTCATAGGCATTGCTTGCCAAGTCATCTCAGGATACACAGAAGCCGAAGCTGAAGCAGGTATCTGATTCATCTTCTCAGCACTCTACTGGCCCACCATCTTCTTCTAAGAAGGAGAAACAGAAGTCTCAGAACCCCACTTGTTCGTATTGTCAGAAGGGGACCCATGATGAGTCACAGTGTTATTAGAAGAGATTTG